>OZ024887.1:19684761-19862261 GCA_964017195.1 Siderastrea radians | reverse complement strand
TTAATTTAAGTTTAAATCAAAAAGGGAAAGATGACCTCATATACAGACATTTCAATAGTGACGGGCACAGAGGTTTAGAAGACATGCGAATACAGCTGATAGACCATGTCAAAGGAGAAAAAGAATTACGAGAAAGAGAAAATCACTGGATTTACAAACTGGCGACCTTGGCGCCCCATGGCCTCAACGACAATGACGGATTTTACGCACAAAACAAGAAGTCACGTGCGGGTGTACGCGCGCGATAAAAATCGTTTAAGACGCGTGTCCTTAGTAACGCAATTTTGAAATGTACAGTTTGAATATTGTAATACGATTCTTGTAACGGTTTTTAGTCACCCTGAAGAAGAGTACTGAATGTACTCGAAATATAGGTGTTAAACAAAAAAAGTTAGAGTTTGTCTTCATTTGTGTTAAATTTATATGATCGTTATGATAGACTACAAGAATGGATGCTTGTGAGAAGTTTATATATATATATATATATATATATATATATATATATATAAGCAAGAATAACAACAACGAAAATGCGTGATTATGTGAAAACTTAACATACAGTTTTAAATTAACGTGTTTCAAATTTACGTTGTATCAGCTTTCTCATTCAACTGAAAATGGCATTGGGTATGCCGAAACATGTCTTGTTTCAATCTAAAAAGTGTTGTGTTGTTTCTTAAATTACTTACCTGTTTCCTGCTACCAAGACCTTTTGAAAACTGATTTATCTGTTTTGTAGTTGTTTTATGTTTATGTGTCACAGTTAATTTTATATTTGTCATTGTTATTATAGTAATCTCATAGTTACTTTTTCGCTGTTAGTTAGGTGTCCCCTATTAGCAGGGGGATTTGCCCCTGCTGGACAGTTTTGACACGTTAATAAAGTTTCTATTCTATTCTATATTCTGAACAAAAAGTATACCTGCTTGTATAGGAGCTATATTGAGAATCGCCAAGCGTAAATACGTTACGTCGTGTAACGAGGTATACGATCTGGACACAGTGGACGAAGAGCCACCTTGTGGATGTGCCACTGCTAATCCCCATTTATTTATTTATTATTATTTTTGTTATATTTAACTGTGCCTCCACCAATCAAAACCACTAACTGAAGTATGTTGGACTCAACCTAAATTAGAATTTAACTTCTAGATATAGTCAGTTCGGGAGCTATCCCGACCGATGTACAGTTAAAGATAACTAATCTCACATGCATGCAGCGTGCGGCTTTCGCAGAACACCATAAAGGGAAATGAATAGGAAAATTACACATCTTTCGATATCTTAAGATACCTCAACAACATTGCTTAATAATAATCAACGATCAATTCAAAGGAATTAATCTTATTCTTAGAATGCACAACGGGTAATAATATTATTATATGTAGCAAAAGCCATAATCGGGGACGGAGATCGGAAGCGCGAGCTCCGCGGAACCCCATGTGATGGCGTAGCATAGGGGACCGTAGAGGAAACCAACTGCTCGCAGGGTAGTAGTAAATTTGCAAATTTTAGAAAACATTGCACCATGTAATTTGTGTGGGTCATGTTGATAAAAATAGTCCAACTCTTACTTTAATTTACCTACTTATTTACTAAGTAAACTTTCCTATTCACTTATCCATTTGTTTTATCATTTACTTTGGCTTTGTGTGTGCGTTAAATGTTCACGTTCACAGGCTGAAAATTCTTGTCAAGAGACTGTACATGATTAGACTTGTCATTTTCTATTTCTGCTGTCCTCAATAAATCAGGGTTTTAAAGCAAAATCTACTTTTGGCATTTGAAATTTACGGAGTTTCGGTGCACTCACCCACCGCCCGCCGCTAACCACGATCGTTTCGATTCCTCTCAGTTAACGTTATTTGTAGAAGCGAATGTTAGTTGAATGAAAAGCGTTCGTTGATACCATGGGGATTAAGTGTGCCGATTTGAAAAATGAATTTTTGTTCTAGATTTTTACGGCTTTCCGTGTTACCCGTGTTGCATCGTTTGCGACAAAAACATAGGGAACTTTCAAGTTAGAAGTGTACTTAAATCTGATGATCAACCGGGTACTTTTAAATGCGCGCGCAAACGATGCAACCTTGTCCTTTCATTCACAATGCGGACAAAATAACAGGACCCAAGCGATCGATTAAAATCACCAATCGCTTCACATGCACCTCAGCAAATGTTATCTATTTCATAACATGCACTTTGTGCAAAAAGATATACATTGGCGAAACAGGGAGGAGACTAGGCGACCGTTTCCTTGAACACCTACGAGACGTTGAAAGAAATGACAAGGATGCATCCAAACCCGTTGCCCGACATTTCAATCTCCCTAATCATTCATGACGATCTGCGGCCTTTCCCTACACCAGGGTAGGGCCTCGGCCACGTTTAAACCGGACCTTAGTAACTAAGTGACATCAGTTAGTAGTACGGAAAGTGAAGAGCCAATCAGGTCTCGTTATTGCGTTTGTTCTGTTGGGAAACTTCAGTCGGTGATACAGGTGCGTATAAACTTCGTTCGTGATTATAAGAAATCAAGTGGCAGTTCCTTTAAAAAGTCGAACTTTCATTTGCAGAATATAATGCAAATTGGCAAAACCATAACGTTCGCTGCTCATTTGTATTAGATTCGGCAAATGAAGAAGGAAGTGCACTGTGTATAAGCCTGTGGGACTAGATTGAATTAAATAATAAATCATTTTTGTTATTATATACCCAACTCGTGGATGATGAGAATTTTCTTACCTACCAAAAGAAAATTTTATGCTCTAACTGAAGAAGCTTGCTTCACCAAGTTGGACTTCTCTGCTTGCCTTATCTGCTCGTAGCTAAGCTGATAGCCTACTGGTAGGGAGCCAATCACACTGTGTGCCTCATTCAGTGCTTATTGAATACGTATCTTTCGGATATTATGCAAGAAAATGAAAAGGCAAACCAAATAATCACCCTCTTCCTCCCAGTTTGAAAGAAAACCCCCTTGTTGAATAATAGAGGACGGCGGAATGAGGTTTTATATTTGAAGACGACTAAGAAATACAATAATAGTGTAATTCAGACCCGTTGATATTAGGACAAAAACAAGAAGTTTTTTCGTGCACTCAAAATTTTTTTGTCGCCAAATCCCATAATACTGCAACAAACGCAGCAAAACCGTTCTACCGTCTCTCGGAGTCCAAAGGATAGATTATCGCAAATTCTCAAACAAAATGGTTTTTCTTCAAGCTAATTTAAGTAATGCAAGGAAGAAAATAAGTTATCGTGCTGCTGGCAGATGTTTTAAGGAAGGCTCTTTTTATAGCGGAACTCCTTTGCGGCCGAAGGCCGCGGGAGTGGAGCCCCATACCCATACTAACGGGCGTGCTGGTAATTTTTTTTGGTCATGGCAAGCGGAATGGCTCGAGGGCGCGTGCGCCGTACGTATGTCGCATTTCATGACTTTCCTATATGAAGCAATTTTCGCGCAGCTTCTAGCCAATGGTGTGCGAGGAATCGCGTAAGTCTTTTGACGCGTGTTGCACAAGCGACTCGCGTAGCGATAAAATAACTCGTGAAAACAATGGATAATTTTACAGTAAAATGGTATCCAACGACCATAACATGATGAAAAACAGGATTCTACATTCAAGCTAAGGATGTAAGGTTAGAGCAAAACCAAGCTTATAAGTCGAGCAGAAAAGTACTAATTTGCGAACAAATAATTCTGACCTAAAGCATGACCTTTGTATTTTAAAACGAATGAAGCGAATCGGCGTTTTACCAAACAGAATTAAAAAGAACATAGCTTTCCAATTGACGGTTGTAAAACAGAATCAAAGTTATTCACAATAAACAGATTGAATTTACGACAAAATGTGTGTAATACTGTGCAATAATCTGTAAACAAAACCAAAGGAGGATTTCTGGTAGTTTCGAAGCGAAACATGCGTCTCCAATTACAAAACACAAAACAATCAAAACAAATGAAAAATGCCGATAAACGATTGAACGAATTTGCCTAGCGAACTTAAAGCGAAAGCACAGATAGATAAACTAGATTTGCTTGAATCACGAAACAGAATTATAACGCTAAGTTTATACTAAAATGATACGCTTAAGGACGTTCGCGCCCAAATCTTCCCACGTTCAGATTTTTTCCAAACTTTTGCTGTCCTTAGATAATGTCCAACTCATGTCAGAAAAGCAAACAATTTGGGGTGTCACCTGCTCGTTTCGGAAGTAAAGCATGTTGGAAATGCTGTGTTTTTAGAGGCTTTGGTGATGGAAGGCGACATCGGCTTTCTTGCTACCAGGATTAAAATAAGTTACGTGGAGACAATGCTTATTTATTCATTTCATTGCAAATAGGCCTGGTTAGTACATTTTTGCTTGTAATATCGTTTCTTCAGGTAAAATTAGCCTCACCAAAGGATAATTGAAAGTCACATATACCTGCATTGGTAGAAAAATTTGATCGTATTTGAGTAGAAATAGCAATAAGATTAAAACTTCTCACATTCAGAATTTTTTGTTTTTGGTCAAAATGCAGAGTACCAGTAAAGGATGTGATTTATCAAAAAAAAGAGTGAGGACACCGTGCATTTAAGAGAGTTAAGCAAGTCTATAGATACAAAAACACTGACCACCACTGTATCTGCCTTTATTATTCAACAAATTGTTACTATGCCCATATCTGGTAAGGAAGCCCTCAATATCTGTCATCCGTACATGACAGATATCCTGCGATATACGTAAATGACCATATTTGGAAGTGCACTGCAGATTTTCTTTCATTGCTTGTCTGGCGGCCATTTTGAAAAGCGAGGCAGTTTGAGCATTGTTCTCCGGAAATTTTAACTCCCTGGAAGAAACTTTCCACGATTAAATGCTCTCAAAAAGTCAACAAGTATTTGCTTCAGCTCCCAGAGATATCCAGAGGTAGACTTGGAATTTTCATAGTGAGAACTTTACCAAGAAAATGCTGTTGCGAACGAAGCAGCACACTTGCTCACGGAAAGTTGTAAAGCCGGTTGAAAAGATTTTAATTCCCAGGAAGAGGACTTATTCTCGGTAAGGTAGCAATACGTTTTTACTTTGTCTTGTCATTTCCAAACATGAGTTTGTAAATAAGTCTTTTTAAGTGAACGGTAGTGAACTTCGCTTTCTTGAAATTCTGTTTTGATTTTTATTAAGCTTATGTGTTTCTAGCTTTTAGCGTTTTCATCATAGAACCATAGTTTTTCTCGTTCTGAAAATGGTAGTCGACGAGAATTTGTTGAATAATAAAACAATTATCCTGCTCAATCTTGCGGAATATACCCTGATTTAGCTAAGTATCAGGTGATATTCCGTGCGATTTCGCAGGATAATTGTTAAATATTTCTTACTCAGCGCGCGCGCTCGATGCATGACGTGGCATCGCATTGCGACGTGAATTACGTGCGCAGTAAGGATGCGCACAAACAATGAGCGCGAACGTCCTTAAGAGACTAAAATTATACAGTAATTAACGAGGTCAAGTACCTAGGTTAATAACTTACAGTAAACAAGAAATTCTGAAGAATTTATAGGTGGCCCATGGTAACCAGGTAGATATGGAGTTCCGCTTTTAGGCTTGGCTAAATCTATATATTATATTTCTGTAGGTGGTTTCTGTGGCAAGTAGTGGATTATTAATGCTTGATGCAATGTGACATAAGATGGCTCCGGAATAACTACTTTCTCGTTCGATAATCAGACAGCTTTAGACTAACATAATAAAAACATTAACATAATAAAAGTGTTTGCTGCCAAGCACTCAAAATAAATGAATTATAAATGAGAATAATCGTGTCTCTAGAGTGCTGCATTAAAAAAACAGTGCAGTTTTCAGCACTCTAGAGACACAATTTTTCTCATTTAACAACAAATAATTGCACGATTTTCATTGTGAATGAACACTAGCTATGCGTTCATTACTAACGCATCTGGTGAACATTCTACAGCTGTTTTAATTATATTTTGTTTTGTTACATTTCGCTTTGTGTTGAAAATGTTGTAAGTCTCTAAGAGATTTCAGTTTAAAGAAAATTTATGCTTAGTTCATCGTACACGCGGAAGGTTTCTAGGCTTTTCTTTCCCGTCTAGGAGAAAAAAGCAACAACAGTGCATGCCACGATAAAGATGACGCCGATGACGTCATCCACAGTGCCACTTTTCTGTGCAGTTGTTAAGAAGCTGTGGTCGAAGCTGTGGTCAAGGTTGCGGTTGATGCTGTGGTGGAAGCGGTGTTGCAGAGATCGTCTTCACAGCAATATAAGGGGCACGTTCCGTTGTCACCCTTGCACAGAGCATTTAGTATCAGTGATCCGGAATCCCAGACGTTCCTAGTACTTCAGCCTCTTGAGAACGCTCTAGTTACATTACTTATAGTATTAAGAATCAATGTAATACAGCGGTTCTGGCTAACGTGGTAGGTTTTTTCTTTCTTGTTGTTGTCACAGTCTCCCAGACTTGTTGTACTTGAACAGTTGTTGCACTTGAGTCCAAAAGCTGCAATATAAACAGTTTAGGCTCAGTTTAGGGATGACTTACTCTGTGAGTACCAGTTCCCAAACTACAAGGCTTTCGTCCACGTGACTCAAAAGGAACTTTATTCAGTACTAAGGGAACGATTATATATGACCTGGGATGGGAAGTTTGCCGGATCTCAGGATGGCTGTTATAGCTCTATATCATAAGGTATCCCGACTAACCGAGATGAGACTCTTCCAGTTTGCATATACCAGTCATCGTACAGCGAAAAGGCCCAATATAAAACCAACCTTTCTTTTTACCTGTAAATTTTCCTAGTTCTTATTTTACTTCTTCAGGACATTTAAAGACACTTAGTCGTCCCGTTAATGGTCCCGTTAATGGTGTTGAAACAGACCTAGAAGAAGTGTAGCAGGAATTTTATGTTTCTCCTAATAATCTTCAGTCTAATTCTTATTACCATCTATATTTGGCAGGTATTTTGGGGGAGCCTATGTTTTTTGTTTATGTGTTATATGTTTTGTAAGTGGTATTTTTACAGGTATTTCGGGTAGTTTACTTATAGCATTTATTCATTTTTGGATATTAAACTGTGGCCTCATTTACACCTTCTTTCACTTTAGAATACGCCTAGTGAGAGTCGAAAAAGTACTACAATTATGTTTTTTGTTTGTTTGTTTTTCTACTTAAAACCTGCCTTTTTGTAGTTTCTGCTTGAACGTTTGTTCTGATCACGTTTTCTAGTCAAGTAAAATTACTGAGCATGTCACGCACAATAATCACTATTATAATACGTCAATTGTATCAATGGACACTTGAACGCTGTAACCAATATACCCGAGTTGTGACTTCCCAAGAAACTAAAGCGATTTTGTTGTCAACAAAAACATTTAACAGGTTGTTAAGACTGGTTCTTATCGCTACATTCTTTGCGTGCTATATTGAGGTATTGAGGGTGATAAATTGAGTCACTGAGCCACAAAAATATGATGTCCAATTTTGCATTTCTTGAGTCATTTTTTGAATTTTGCATGTCACTGGTGAACATCAAATTCTAGATGAGTAAACAAACGTTAAAATCATTTCTTTGAAATCGAGACAAACTTTGGCAAACAATGGCCAGGGCCAATTACATGGCGGATTTCAGCTCCAGATTAAATTTCAACCCAGGTCGCGGTGCTTAGATTTTGTCTTAGTTTACACGATTAATTTCAGCCCAAGCGCAATTTGTGGATGGGGTCGCGCAACTACGACTTGAACCAAAACACCCACGCTCATGAACAGGCCTAAATCATTTCCCTCAAGGAGGCAATTATTTCGTGTCGCAAGAAGTTCAGTTATTGAAAGCTCTCACTCGTCAGAACATCGCCGGGTGCTACCAAAATTGCACGGTTATTTCAATCTAAAATTCTATCCAATTTTATTAAACTGCTCTTATGGGGTGGAATGTGTGCCGGGACCGCCTAGTGATGGCATAAATAATGATAGGGGTGAAAGTGACATCACAGGATATAAATACTGACAGCCAATCAGTAATCAGAAAATACAGCCGTCGACCAATTTTCAATGAAACTAAAAGTCTCCTGCTTTCGAAACTTTGAACAGTTGCCTCGGTGACCATTGTTTGCAGTGTTCCACCTGATTAGGCCTTCTTTAATTGGTACTTGTGCAATGTTGCAACAGCTGAATTTGGGATAATTTTAAAAATGTAACTCAAAGAAATACAGCCCTTAATAAAGAGTTTTTTCCATTGAATTTAGGTTACAATTCAGTGAACTTCTGACAACAAAATACTTCTTTGTTGTCTTATTTTGAGACAATTTGGACGAATAACGAAGCCCAAAATAGATAAAATGAGCAAAATATTCAGTGTAGTCTGAGATATTTTAATTTACTCGGACAGACAAAAAGCAAAGAACCGTGGATGAAAATCTCGCTCATCGTCTGATCTTTAAAAGATGTAATCAGGCAGACACACACAAAAGGAAGATGAAGTCCAAGGAACTGCAGGCCGAGATAATACATCTTTTTTTCTGCTAGTTTAAACAGTCTTCTTGGTACGGATACCGCAGTGCTGGTCTGCTTGCCGAGTGTTATCTTTTCCTATCCTTGGGCATCAACGCATCCACGTTGCCAGAGTGAAGCCTTTTTTGGATATATACCAGAGCGACTCTCGCGCATTTACTTGTATTTTAAGTTTTATTCATGGAGAACCGGCGTATTCTTTATAATGCTGGAGTTATTGCTTTCACTGTATTCAGCTGCAGTGTTAAAAACCCTTGAGGTCAGCCAAAGAGTTACATTAACACAAAACAATCGGCTTTCTAGAAAGTCTCCACATTTTTTTAATTGCTGTTAGTAACTATGTCAGCGATAATATCGTCAGTTATGTTCGATAATTAGACCACCATTTAACCAAAAATTTGCATTTATTATTACAGAAGGCTGAATGGAAAGAAAAATGGGATTACGTTCCAGTAAATAAGTCAGCTTCTAACAGAAGACTGCTAACACGGCTATCATAACCATCATTGTTATGATCTTGTCCTTAGTGGTTACAGTAGAAGCACTGCTGTTGGGAGGGCCACTGTTACAGGGAATATCTCCATCACTAACACAACAAGTAACAAGACATAACGTTGTTCCATCCTCTTTCTTCTTCTCCTCATCTGCACACTGTGCCTTTTGCTTGTCGCATTCGATTTTTGATACGCAACCTCTCCATGCCAATCTCCCTTCCCCTTTTTGCTCTTCTTCCGAGTAGTACTTAATGCAAGTTTTGTCGGCGGGGCAGTCCACCCTTATCTGTTCTTTCTCGTACTGTTCTGTGGTGTACCCTGTATCAGGTTTCTTTGGAAAGCATTGATAGCTTTGAAATGAATAAGCTGCAAATATAAAAACACGTATGAATGCAGGAAGAAAGAAAGCTATAAGACTCCATCCAAACGCATACCTTTGGCTCCAAATTTTGTTTTTAGAGTCGTTTGACATTGATTAACTACATGTAGTACTTTAAAATACTACGATAACCGTCAGCCATTTTCGATCATTACAATCTCTTCTCAGGATAATATTTAACACGTTTCTTTTCAAATGTCTTCGAGTTTAAAATACGTTACGTAAAAATTAAGCCTTATGTACTTTTAGCGGACAAGCATCCTTGAAAAAATAATTTATTTTATTTTCTTTGTTTCTTGTTTTTGTTTTTCATTTGCAAGGTTTAGTACACTTTGCCTGCCATGGCGCATTTTGGCTACACATCGCGAAATGCAGTGAATCTTTTGTTTTGGTGACTGTGGCTTGATTGACATAATATAATTCAAAAGCGGGAAAATTTGTCGCTCGTGACGTCTGCTCAGTTCTTTCAGGATATAATGATTCAAAACTTGAAGGGAACACTTAAGCAGCATTCAAACCTCCCTCTCTTGAAGCTAAGCATTGGTTCATACAAAGTGATTCCGTGAAACAACTGAGTCTGTGAATGAAACCGTATTATATTGTGATCTTTCAAATGAAAGCTACTGATGCGTGAGCGGTGTTTTCCTGTGCGACCTTTCTAGGCGTGTGCTAATTTGTGTTAGGGCCTATGGGTGAAATCCATAGGAGCGGATAATTTCAAAGAGCGTTGTTTCGCAGTGCTTAGTTATGGCACTATTTAATGTGCCGAGTAATTTGCAATATTAGCTTGCGAATTTTGCGGGTTTTCGGCCTTGTAACCTAAGGCGCTCTTGGGCATATCGTAAAAAGTTTTTGTATAAAAATGACTGAGTCATATAAACTAGTCCGTTCACGTGTTTTTAAAAATTCGTGCAAGGAACAATATGTACAAGTGACCATGGAGTAGTTCTACTGGGGAAGTAAGACTACGACTCTCCTGTGAATATGCTAATTACCGGCGGTATGTTCACATCCTAACAGGTTGTAAAATAACTCAACATATTTCCAGGGGTGTGATTGATCAAACTCTATTTATTTAGTGTGTCATAAAACCACAAGATAATTGAAACCAATGTGTCTAAGTAGTATATGTTTCACTAAAAAAAAATGATGAATGTATGTAACCTATAACTGGTGTAAACAAAATGTACAGCTTTGAAATCCGATGGTTTTTTTTTCGAATCGTTCGCGTGACGTAGCTAGCTTTCTTACATGTATGAACGAAGTAAACGTATCCACCAGTGCCTACCTCGAGCCTACACTTTATTTTGTCTTTGCAAGATTTATCCCTCTTACATTTCCGCTGTAAAGTCGCGTAAATGAACATTTCAAATACATATTTTTGCATTGAGAAACCTGTGAGCCGTTCTTACTTATAATCCCGTAAGAACGGCTCACAGGTTTCTCAATGCAAAAATATGTATTTGAAATGTTCATTTACGTATACAAAATGTGTTTGATTCATTACTGCGAGAACCGACTGTTTAAACGTGAACCGAACTTATTATTGCAATTGGCTTTCGCGTAAATGTTACTTAACGAAGGGCATTGACTTCAAATGTTTTAAACCCCAAGTGGAAATTAAAAGTATTTGGACTTGCATGGAAAATTTAAATAAAGATTAGGTTTTTAGGTTTCCTTTAACGACAGTGAACGAGTTTACTTACACCTGGCTTGAAACTCACCCATGTTCATGCCTGCACAGGACACAAGAAGGAAAACGGCAAGATTTTTCATGGTTATCCAGTCAAAACATGAACAAATCATGCACTAACAGGAAAGAAGGAATGTGGCTGAGCTTCAGTAAAGTAACCAAAGTAACTTAGTGACGTCAATCAGTAGCAATTCAATCAGGCAACAGTTATAAGCGCTCTTCCACTGAGCTTTAGAGCTTTAGGTCACTTGATCAGTTGCATTCTGTCAATAAATGACTTGTTACTTATCTTCTATATTTTACTTATAAGAAATCAATCTTTCTAACACCTGCAGACTCATGTACGCGTTGACTACCCAGTTACTGCATGCATTTCTGCTTTCATTACTATCATTGAACTACATGGCAGGAAAAACAATCGAGGTGTGTTTAAAAACGAATAATTCCAAACATTGCCACTGTCATCATTGTTATTGTCTTTGTCTTGCTGTAGACATCGACAGCACTGTGCGTGTCGCCGTTACAGGGTGAGTCTCCATCACTGACACAGCAAGTTAGAAGGCAATATGTATTTCCAAATTTCTTTTGTTTCTCCTTATCGGTACAAAGTGCTTTTTCGGCAGCACATGCGCTTTTTGACTAGCATCCTCTGTACGTCTTTATGCCTTCACCGTGTTCTTCCTCAGAGTAGAACTCAACGCAAGTCTTATTGGCTGGGCAGTCGACCTTGATCTGATCCATTTCGCACCGCTCCCTGGTGTAGTTAACATAATTTACTTGTTTTGGGTGACACTGGCAGCACTTGAAAGAATAAACTAAAAGAATGAAACATTATTTATCAATGGCAGAAGATAGCAAGCCACAGTTCCATTTAGGGACGGACCATTATTTTTTTGGAGGGTGGGGGATGAAAAATCCTGAAAAAAATTGTTTGCAAAGTCAAAAAAGCCCAAATAAATTGTTTGCAGACATGAAAAGGAGAAAATAAAAAGTTTGCAGACTAGTTGATACATAGTTTGATTTAAATAACTAAATTTAATCCTATTTGTTAAAATGCAAGATAACAATGCAACAAAATGATTTGCATGGATTCATCAACTGGTTTGACATGGTAAATTAGCCACCACAAACTAATTCAAAAGTTGACATTTTGAGTGTTAGGTATTCATTAGAGCAAATGAACTATTTAACACTCAAACATCAGTTTTTTCATTTCTTTGCGGTGGCTAATTTACCAAATCGACTTTGTTGATAAACCCAATTTCTGTTTTTTACTTTTCCACCAACAAATTACCACAGTTTCTTAAAATCAGTAACTAACTCCTTTATTAAAAATAATCTCTTCTGAGGACCTTGAAAGCATTAAATGTTAAAGTTAGGTTATTGTATTACTCGTTTCTGTAACAAGAACTTTTTGTAATTGGATAGCTGTAATCGGACAACTACGTTGCGCACGCGTCAATCAGGTGCACTGACATGGGTTCTTTTTATAGCTGTTTCCCCACTGCTTGCAAAACTGATAATTAAAAATATATCCCTGAAGGGCACATATATTTTCTTATCTCACATTTTGTTATAGATAGGATTAACTGGACTTCGTATTGTACAATTCAGGGGTAATCGTGCTCGTAATTTCAAATCGTCCTCTCGCTACGCGCTCGGCTGATTTAAAGTAACTCGCCCAATTACTCGCTGAATTGTGCTCCACTGAGTCCAATTACCATTACTAATCAAGAACTCTTCGAAGTGCAATGAAACTCTAACTAAGAAAAAAGATTAACTTAAATTCCTGGGTTGCATCTATTCACTAATAGTCACACTGGCTTTTCAACAGGGTCCTAGGCTGGTTTGATGATGACATTTAATAAATCATCACTTAAACAGCAAGCAGTCTCCTGTTTTCCACCTGCATGAAGAAGGCAAATTGGATCCAGTCTTGTATAAGCTACAAAATGAAGCGCAAGTGTAAGCAAGCGCTGTTTCATTTGGCTCCTCAATCCTCTCTAGGATCAGGGGAGAAAAGGCCGCTGGTGCAGTTCTATATTATTACTTGCAATTACATTCACATTTTAATGTTTCAGTATACTTTGATGTGATGTTCATCATCAGAGAGGTAAACTCTGATATGCCTATCTATATATTAACAGAACAAATGTCGGAAAAAATCAAATGCCCCGAGCGGGATTCGAACCCACGACACCCAGATCTCATGGAAGGTGCTCTAACCACTGAGCTCTAACCACCGAGGCAACCACAGTGGAGTGAGTCGAATATTTGCTAAAAAGGAAACATTGATTACCAGACATTTGCTCCCAGGCCTCTCGGACTGAGAATTACTTCTGGGGGTCGTCGAGACGCATTGTTCCTCGGTAGCTCAGTGGTTAGAGCACCTTCCATGAGGTCGGGGTGTCGTGGGTTCGTATCCCGCTCGGGGCATTTGATTTTTTCCGACATTTGTTCTGTTAACATATAGATAGGCATATCAGAGTTTACCTCTCTGATGATGGACATTTGTTCGAAATATGCCGTATTAAGTACACTTTGATGTGAGATTTTCAATTTTTTAGGTAACAAAACAAGCCATGGTGTAGTTATACTTTTATAAGTTAGAGACATAGAGACACAGCATTCATGGAAAGCAGCTTTAGGCATTAATGTTTAGATTAGTATTTTTACTACATAAGATTACCTGATGAATTCTACCCGTATATAAATAAATGTAATAATAATAATAATAATAATAATAATAATAATAATAATAACAATAGAAAACACACCAAAAATTGTTTGCAGGAAGATTCAGCCGGAAAAAAATTGTTTGCACAGACAGCAACACAGAAAAAATTGTTTGTCTTGAAAAAATTTTCATCCCCCCCCCTCCAAAAAAATAATGGTCCATCCCTTACTTTTCATAGTTTTCTTTTCTTTATTTTCCCTTCTCTTATGTTTTTTTCAGCGCGGCATGAGTTATACTTTTCATACGTTCTCAATTGTGTTAGCCGTAAAAGCGAAAAGCGATATACAAGAGAAGCACATAACAGAGACAACACTTTCTCATCGCTGTAAAGTATCGCCGTTCACAATACTTCACGCTTTGAATAGGAAAAAGGCAATGAGTCGCACCTATTGATATGTTAAGTGCGGTTCGTTCAGGGGAAAGATACAATTATTGTTTGTCAAAATCCCTTTTCATTATATTTAAAGCGTTAACGCACTCACAAGCACCCTCGATGGACAGTTTCTAACTCTCTTTGCTTCAAGTGGCTTTCACTTGTTCTTTACCGCGGAGTGCAATTAATCTTACGATTAGGTGTCCGCGGCTTGGCATTTCAGAGGTATTGGCGTCAACGCCATTTAAAACCAGGCAAATTTGCCTACTCAGGTCTCATGCACCACGCGTTACAACAATATCTGCTCAGTGAGTTTAGCATATATCGAACCAACGTTTTTATACCTTTCAATGTTCAAGACATAAAACTCTTCCTGTTAAAGAGTTAACCAAATTGATGCAAATTAAGAAATTTCGGAGCCAACTCGGGCCTTTCAGTCTGTTAATTTCCAAAATGGCCTTAAAAATTAACCATTGCATTGGCTTTTTTGTACATATGTGCTGACCGTGGAGTAGTTTTACTGGAGAAGTGGAGACAAATCATCTCTAACTTTACTTAATTAAATTTTTAGCTTGAGGCATTTTTTAAATAAATTCCTCTCACGTTCTCGTGTATTGTAAAATAGCTGAAGTGCCACCGGCGTCTGGTTTGATTGATGAATAACTCTTAATTATGACCAATTATAAGACACACATGTAAAATGAGGGTTCTGGCGCAGAAATTTTATTAAGCGGTTTTTTCCCCGAAACTCGGCTCCCATGCTCGCCTCGTTTCGGTGAAAACCGCTTAATAAAATTTCTGCGCCAGAACACCTCATTTTACATGTGTGCGAGTGTAAAATAAAGCAAACAGAATAAAAACGAAGCGCGTGACTGCGCGGGTCCAGTGAAGAGGATGTGTTACAGAAAATATTTTCTATTTAAGAAATGTCTGCACTGATTATATACAAAAGTGCCAAGTATCATGTCAAGTATATAAACCAAAATGGCAGCCGCAAGATAGTCGTCCGATGTTCTGCAAATGTTTTACGGCTCAATACCGGAGGAGAAAAACATAAACTTGCCTCAAACGTTAAAACCAAATTATGTTGTATTATATGACAGGTTTTTAATATCCCAAAATAATTTCCAGGACTGGCTTCGTATTTGGAGAATGGATGTTTCTGAAGAAAATCCAAACAATAAAGATCTTTTTGTGTTTGCAAGGGAAACGAAAGAAAAGTTTACTGATTTGGTTGAAAACGAAATCCAAAAATTAAAAAGCGTAAAAGTAAGTTTTGGTTTACAAGTAGAGTTTTCAATAGAGAGAGACAGTGGAACACAGTACATGGAACATTATTTTCGAGAAAATGAACCGCACGTTTTCAACAGAAATGACGAGGACCAGATAAAAAAAGAATTTGACAGATTTGTTGAAAGAATAAAGGGTGAAATAGAGTCTTGGTCAGAGCGGGGCTCAGGATGGGTTCTTGAAAGAATAATGGTAGCGTACGTGAATGTTGCACGCTATCAGCCACTGCGCGGAGGAACCTATTTACCTCTTCCAGCCAATCTTGCAAAAAAGAAGGCAATAATTAACGTGAAAAACAGAGACAACGAATGTTTGAAGTGGTCGCTCAGAGCTGCTTTATTCCCTCCAAAAGATGGAAAGGACCCGCAAAGACCTAACAAATATCCTGTTAACGATGGTATAAACTACGAAGGAATCAATTTCCCAACACCGGTAAAACATATAGACAAGCTTGAGGCTAAAAACAAAAACCTCGCAATAAACGTGTTTGGCTGGGAAAATAATTGTGTGGTAGTACACAGGATAAGCAGAAAAGCAGCAGAGGTGCCTCGGATAAACCTGATGTTAATTGAGTCGGGGATAATACAACACTATTGTTATGTAAAACGGGTGAGCGCTTTGCTCTTCGATCAGACCAAAAACAGCAACACAAAACACTACTGCATGATGTGCTTAACAGGTTTTTCAAGAGCAGACTTGCTCGAGAACCACAAAATATATTGCAATGGTGTGAATGGCAGGCCGACAAGGATCGAGATGCCGGAAGAGGGTAAAAACACCCTTTCTTTCCAAAATCATCACAAACAGATGAAGGTGCCATACGTGATATATGCTGACTTTGAGGCTTTGGTCAGAAAGATTCCAGGCTGTGAGATTGGGCCAGAGAGCAAGAAAAAAAGCTACACAGAGAAGACCGAATGGCATGAGGCATGCGGGTATTCTTACATGGTTGTGAGAATCGACGGTGAAGTTTCAGGGTCAAAGGTTTACAGGGGCGAAAACGCTGTTGGAACGTTTTTAAATGACATTCTGCAGGAAGAGGTGAAAATAAGAGACAGTTTGGCAGAAAAAACGCCGATTGTGATGGAGCCCCAAGACTGGGTAAAATTCAAAAATGCAACTTATTGCCATATTTGTAACAAAAGTTTGACAAAAGATAAATTTTTTGACTCTTTACCGGTTTGTAGCATAGAAGGCGGAGAAAAATGCAGCTATAAGGGTCAAGGACACAAAAAATGTTTTTACAAAGCACAGGAAGAAGAACAATGGGGGATTCTTAGGCTAAAAAGATTAACAGATAAAAAGGACCAGCTCGAAGCAAAAAAACAGAAAAATTGTATGTTCTGTGGAAACCCTTTACTTCAGAAAAACTTCATAGATTCAGTAAACCATTGCCACATAACGGGTAGGTACCGCGGAGCCGCGCATAACGAATGCAATTTGAAACTGCGTATAAACCCCAAGACGTACCAAATACCAGTTGTATTTCATAACCTGAGGGGTTACGACGCACACCATTTAATGCAAGCGATGTCACAGCTGCAGAAAGAGGTGAAATGCGTCGCCAACAACGTGGAGAAATATATAACATTTTCAGTCGTAAGCGCAACACCAAAGGAGTCATTGAAAATTACATCAACCATTTCAAACGGAAGCGACCTGCTTTACAAAAAAGGGATCTACCCTTACGAGTACATGGACTCATGGGGGAGATTTAGCGAGACAAGGCTTCCTGACAAAGAGAAGTTTTACAGCAAGCTGAACGACGAGCACATAACAGACGAAGAGTACGCACACGCGCAGACTGTCTAGGAAACTTTTGAATGTAAAACGCTGGGCGATTATCACGATCTTTACGTGAAAACGGATGTCGCCCTGCTGGCGGATGTTTTCGAGAACTTCCGAAACCTATGCCAAGAGCAGTACGGGTTAGATCCGGCTCATTATTACACTTCGCCAGGCCTCTCTTGGGACGCGCTCTTGAAAAAGACGGGGGTCGAGCTTGAGTTATTCACAGACCTTGAAATGCATCTCTTCGTGGGAAGGGGAATGCGGGGTGGAATCTCCATGGTAAGCAAGAGATACGCTAAGGCAAACAACCCGCTAGTACTGGACTATGACCCCAGCAAACCGAACAAATACATAATGTATTTCGACGCGAACAACCTTTACGGATGGGCAATGAGCAAGCCACTCCCGAAAAGAGATTTTAAATGGAAACGTGTTATGCCCACTGAGGAAGACATCATTAAGAAAAAAGAAAACGCAAAGAATGGATGGATTCTTGAGGTGGATCTTGAATATCCAGCAGAACTGCATAAGCAACACAACAGCTATCCCCTTGCGCCGGAGAAAAAGGTCGTGAAAAAAGAATATATGTCGGACTACCAAAAGAGGTTGATGAAAGACCTGGATCTGAAACCGCCGGACAGCGAGAAGCTGCTGCTGACACTTGAGGACAAAAGCAACTATGTCGTGCATTACAGAAACTTGCAGTTTTATCTGAGGCAGGGCATGAAACTGAAGCGCGTGCACAGGGTGTTGGAGTTCGAACAAGAATGCTGGATGGAGCCGTACATCCGGATGAATACAGAATTCAGGAAAAACGCAAAGAGTGACTTTGAAAAGAACTTTTACAAGCTCATGAATAACTCAGTTTTCGGCAAAACCATGGAAAACCTGCGTAACCGTGTTGACATAAAAATAGTGAGAAGCAATGAGACAGACAAAATAAGGAAATTGGTTGCTAGCCCTTTGTACTCAAGGCATGTTATGTTTTCAAACGACCTGTTCGGAATCGACATGCGCAAAAGTCGGCTGCTGCTCAACAAGCCGGTCTACACAGGGATGACCATCCTTGACAACAGCAAGATCTTGATGTACGAGTTTTTCTACAACAAACTAAAAAAGCAATACGGACCAAAGTGCGAGCTCTTGTACACAGACACCGACAGCCTTCTGCTTGAGATTGAAACGGATGACGTCTAGAAAGACATCGAAACAAACAAAAATCTATATGATACGAGCGACTATCCGAAGGAGCATCCACTTTACTCAAATGCCAACAAAAAGGTCTTGGGCAAAATGAAAGACGAATGTTCCGGAACCCCCATAGCAGAGTGTGTGTGTCTGAGACCGAAAATGTACTCTATCTTGAAGGCAGACGAAAAAAATATCAAAAAAGCAAAGGGTGTAAAAAAGAGTGTTGTAAAGAAACGAATAATGCATGAACAGTTCAAGGAAACGCTTTTTGGTATGGAGCAGCTATGGCATGGAATGAACATTCTTCGAAGCGAGGGGCATGAGATATACGGAATGCATCTCAACAAAATTTCGCTTTCACCATTTGATTCAAAACGGTGGATATGTGACGATGGTATTCATACAAAAGCTTATGGGTACAAAGAAATACCAACATTAACATATGATGAATTTATAGAGTTAGATGCCGAAGTTTTAAAGTTGCTCGGGGGGTAACTGTGTGTTTGGAGGGACAACCAGCAGTTCTTCACGCACGAAGCCGCGCTTGGGACCGTCGTGCAAATAGTAGAGAACGGGTTGATTTGGTTTGGTAAAAGATCTTTCAATGCTGTAAACTTTCAAAGACCAGATTGGATCTGTAGCTCTTTTTACACCACCTTCAAGCTCACCAGAGTTGGTAGAGATAGCGCACATTAACGAGAGAGGGGAGCTTTCTTTCCCTTTGCCCAACAGGCCTTGAATAAGGTGTCGATGGCTTTGCAGAAACATTTTTTTCTTTAATGGCAACGGCGGGTTTCTTGCCGGTAAGGCTTGTTACCTCGTTGTTCAGAGCGGCAACAACTTGAGGAAGCCTTTTCACCCACGCAGTAGACCGCTGACCCTCAGGGAGGCGCATTTCAACCCCATATTGGTGTTTAAACAGTCGTTCAGCCAGGGTGCGGTTGAATCTTTCAACGATAGCTTGATCACGGTGAATATCCACACGACCACGTCTAACCTCAACATTATGTTTCGAAAGCAGTTGATTCACAGCGCCCATAAACTCACAACCAGGATCGACTTGAAGCAGTTTCGGCCACTTCAAAGGACCACGACTATAAATCCGCTCCAGAGCAGCTGCAACTTCTTTAGCCTCTTTTGTGGTCAACGGTTCGGCCTCTTTGTATCGAGAGGCCACATCTACCACTGTGAGAGCATATTTAAAAGTTTTACGGGAGCGTGGTGGGTGATCGTGTGGGAGATATAGAAGATCGGCTTGGTGAACTTTGTTTGGAACAGGAACATCAAATTTAGGTCTTGGAATATAACGTGGGGCTGGTAAATAAACCTGCCAAAGAGCTTGCTTCATCAACCAGTTTTGAGCCACATCTTCCGAAACTTTCGCTGCCTGGGCTAATTTCTTAATTGCTGCAAACCCTTTCCAATACCCTTGCGGGCTGTAATAAATTTTTGACAACTTATTTAAAGCGCGTGAGCTCATTGTATACTATACACAATAAAAAATGGACGACCCGTTTGGTTGTTTGCAAGGTGAGAAAATTTCGTCGAAAATAATTCAAGAAATGTTGCAAAAAAGAAATGAAATAAGCCTGTTATCAAAAAAGATTAATCGTTGTCCTTCATGCGAGGAGCAAATAGTTTATGTGGTGAATGAGTTATGTCTTGCATGTCAAAAATGTGGTAGAGTGATTGAATGTGATGATTATGAATATTTTGAAGAAGAAAATTGGAGAAGAAGTTCCACTGCTCTTCCAACGAATAATGATTATTTAAAAAGTGTTTTGCGAAAATGGAACATTAAAGAAATGTTTTCTTCCAGCGAGGTAGATTTTCTTGGTAACGTTATTGCTCAATTTCAGAAGATGTCCGGCAAGTCAGTGAACTACAGTATGTTGCCCAGTTTTCGTACGGGCCCAGTTTTCGTACAAAAAGAACTTTATTTGATTATTTTCGTCGGTCATTTAAATCTTCGTCAAACGAAGAATTCCAAAAGGAAAAGGAACATTTTAGCTATAAATTGCCGGTTTTGCCAGGCTTTTTGACGAAGAAGCAGGTCAGTGCGGACAATTTCTTTCGAGGTGAGTAAAAGTTTAGCGGCTAATATTTGCACTTTTCACTGCACAGTAAAGGTATTGTAGATGAACAAATAGCCCGTTTTGTTGGTAATTTTGCAAGGAGCTTCATGATTTTTGGACAGATGATAGATAAAAGATGAAAATGAATGGAAAAAATTTCAACGCCAGCTTAAATTTAACTGCTCCTAAATTTTAGCGGTGAGAATCTTCGCATACATTTCGACCTACTGTGCCAGTTTTCGTACACTTAGCTGCGCCTTTCTCAAAACCTATTTTTAAATAAGATAAAGAACTGAATTTTAAGCTTTACTGTTCCAAAACTAATAAGTCGCAAGTGCAGCAAAGATTACACAACAATCCTTGCAAAGTACGATACACTACATGTATTTGTTGTGGTATAACAGCGACGCCTTACATCCAGGTCATGCAAAGTTCACGAATATTAACAAACTTAATCCCACGCAAACAATCTAAATCGTCAAATAATTAACTAAGGTAGATGTCTATGCATAGAATGTTGACATACACCTTGAAATATCGTTAGTTTACCGGTTTTACCGATTTTATTCACTCCGTTGCGATGCTAATAAACATTTACAAAAGTAGGTAAGAAAAGCAAGCGTAAGCAGAAACGGGAGTAAAGCGTTTGCTATTCTAAAGGCGTAAGCGGAAACGGAAGGAAAACGTCGAATCTTATACAGGCCTTTTCTTAACAGTTGTAATACGCAGAATAGTAACCTGTCAACTACCTTTACACAGGCAGTGAATGACTTACGAGACAGTGGATTGAGCGTAAGATTAGCCGCCCAAAAGTGAGGGACAAAAAAATCAACACTGCAGGATCGATTAAACATCCACCCCCCGAATAACCATTTGCTTTGTACACCAAACATTGGTCGCTAAGCCGATATTTATTCACAAATCGAAGAGAAAACACGATAAGCACTCAGCAGGGTGGCTGACACATCAGTTTGCGTCGAGCGTTTTCGTGGAGAAATGTTGTTTTGTCGATGTACGAAAACTGGGCCAGGTGTACGAAGACTGGGCAACTTAGGAGTTGTGGGAAAAATGGCATAATTTTGAACATACGTCGATCAAGCAGCCAATCGTTTTATATATTAAAGGTAAGTAAATGGGGTATCTTTAAGAGAAATTTCAGAAATTTTCGTCTCACAGACGAAAAGATATAGCGGTTACAAACTAAAGTGTACGAAAACTGGGCAACACACTGTACCCCTATTTTCTGTACAATTATTTTGAAATAGTATCTTCTGAATGCTGGCCTAAGAAAAAAGAAATTATGGAATCTATTTCTAATCACCTTCCAAAAAGCTTAGAAAGTTGGCGGCACGCAAAACAGGAGTTTTATAAATGGTGTTTGAAAACCAATCAAGGTTCTTCATAAACATTTTCATATTTGCCTGTTTTCGGATTTTTCACCAAACGCATGACAGTACCCTTTTTTGGATGAGTCCAAAATTTCTTGCTTGTGGCGCCAGTTGGACCTGTGAAAGCATTTTTTGCAATATCACCTGACCAATACCTATCGAATACAGGTTTTGTGGAAGGAATAATTTTTTTTGTCAAAGTTTCAGCAAAATTAACTGCTTCCAACGGTTTGTCCAAAACACCAGTCCCTTTTTGTTTTTTCAAACCCAAACCTAACTTTTGTTTAGCATTGATCACATTTCTTGCAGCCGCATGACCCCACTGCCTTTGTTTGTAAGGAACTTCGTCAAGAAATCTTACCATTTTTTTATCTGCTTTGTTTTTGCATTTTTTAAGATTTTCACCATACTTTTTTTCACGGTTGGAACAAACATCATAATCAACATCATGTTGCATTGCAGTCGCATCTGTTGCGCCTGTTGGCTGTTGATATACTTCCAGAATTTCACCCGTTTCTGGATCGTATTTCACCTGTTTTTCAAGAGGATTGTATGGCCCTGTGTAATTATGCCCAGGCAATGTCCAACCTTTTTTTGGTTTCGGAAGTTTCCCAATTGCAGCATGTATATCAAATCCAGCACCATCCAAATCAGGTCTGTCAGTTTTGTAACGTTGGTTTGGTCGAACTTTAGTTGAAAGCTGATCTAACATTTCACTTCCAACTTTTTGAATGACTGGGCGGGCTTTGTCAAGTGTGTAATTTATTGCTTTCTTTTGCAGTTTGGGGTCTCTCACTGCTTCAGAAGCGTAATATCTTCCAGCTTCAACACTTTTTTTCGCAAGATATGGGATTCCTTTTGTAATAGCAAAATCACCAACTGCCATAGCAACATCGCCGAATATTCCACTGCCCTCCGCAAGGGAGGGCTCACCTAGTTTCCCGGCAAAAAACTTGATTTCATTTTTCCACAACTTGCGCACTTTACTTTCAAGAGTTTTCGATTGTTCTTTGTGATTATAACTTTTTCGGTCCCCTTTACATTGGGTGTGTGCCGCTTTTCTTTCACACAGTACACTTCCATTGTATATATATATATTTTAAGAAAAATAATTTTTCACTATTTCCTCGTTTTGAAGTAAATCGTTGGAGAACATTTTCAAAATATCGGCAAAACTTGTTCCTTTATTTCTTTCGTTTAAAAAGAGAAGGCAGTAATAACCACATCTCACACTTTGTTCCCATTGAATTTGGTTGTCATTTCTGAAAAAATGTTTCATCCCATGCATTGACATCTCTTGTTCCCATTCTAAAGGTGGCGGAAAGCCAAATGAATCAAAATACTCGTAAAGACCTTTTTCTTTTGGCCAACAACATACCCAGTGAGTTCCCAAACTTCCAAAATCATCCAAGTTTATAATACATGGAGAATGAAACAAGGGTTTTGTTTCATTTCTGCTAAAAATACCTTTTATTGGAATTTGTAAAAAGTTGCACCATTTTCTAAGGTCAATGTTGGATAAAGGTTTATCCTCAAATTTCAGTTTTTTTTAAACGATAATAATCATCCCAAGTTCCGAAAAAAGGTGGAGGTTGAATTTGCATTCCTTTACCTTTTGGTGGTGGTATTTGTGGTGATCGTCTTGTTCGTGACGGTGGTGGCGGCGGTTGAGTTTGCATACCTTTTCCAATTATTTTTCGAACTAAATCAATGGCTAAAGGCACCCCGATAGACGCCAACATACCAAGGAAGCCACCATATTGTGCACCGCTTCCTCTCACCAAACCTTGGCCAACAAGATATTGTTCTGCCGCCTTTTTTGAGAAGGAGTCATTTGCTGGACAAGTTTATAAAGCTCAATTTCCCTTGGTCCAAAGCCATTTCCAAATATCTTTTTCAGCACCTTTTCAGCGCCAAAACTCAAACTGCACTCGCTAATGCTCCAAGGGCTGGCTTTATCAAAGGTCGTGCCAAACCTAACATAGCAGAAAACAAATTTCCACCACGCTGCGCAGTGTTCTGAATCTGTGTCTGGCTTAATTTTATTACCATTCCTTTCCCTGCCGCCGATCTTTTTTTCAATCGCTTGATTTGAGTTTCAGTGAGAAGAAGTTCGTCACCACGCCCAATTTGGTCTGGTTTGACTTTCAGACCAACAGGCACCTTTGTTACATAAGCTTTTTGAAGTTTTTTTTTCTGGCCATCAGTCAGTGCTATTTTGAAAGGATTATAAGTTGTGCTCATCTTGTGTGTATATTATATTCAAATTTTTTTTTCTTTTTTTTTCCCTAGACAACGACAAGCTCACTGCCAATTTGTTTTAGCACGAATTCTTCTTCATTCAAAACCAAAGCGAAGATCGTATAATCTTGAGCGTTTGCGGCGTCATTCAGTCTGTAATGTAATTCAAGCTTTTTCGGGTCGCCTGTCACACTTTCTTCAATGTTTCGTAGATCAAAATAGATAATTGGGTATAACTTCTCAAAATTTGCAAGCTGCAGCTGAACTCCGGTATTGTAGTCGTTCTTTCTGTATCGGAAATTGATCAAATCATTCAAAATTCTTATTTTAAAATCATGGTCGTATTCAAGCTCAGGGTAAAATTTTGTGCCGTACTGAAGGCGGCAAGTGTCCAATCTTGCTGAGCCATCACCATCGATATCAAATGTGTCAAAGATGTAAGGGTTGTACCTGTAATCATTTTGTTTCCGACTCTGTTGAATGAAGACAAAAACATGCTTGGGGTTTTTTACCCCCGGTGTGATTAACCACGTACCATTCGCATCCCTTCGGGCACTGCTGTTATGCAAAGTTTCATTCAGGTATTTCCATTGGATTGGTTTCAAAAAATTTTCATTTACCAGAGTCTGTCCTTTACCAGTAAAATGCAATTGTGGGGCCCACAGCTCAAATTTACGAACAACAATTCTTCTTAGATCTGTGTTATTGTTTTGGAAAATCATTTCTTGGTCGTTTTGAAGTTGAATTTCAAAATTAAGTTGCATTGGTGGCAGCAATTTATCGGAAAGACCTTCGAAGAAAGAGTATCTGTTTAAAGGGATAATAGTCTGAACCATTAAACCTCCATGTGATAGAAGCGCCCTTGCCCGCATTCCGACGTTTGTCGCATTGCCATCAGTGTCTGTGGTAGCGTCAGGGTCAAGATACCAAAATTGGTTTTTTGCAACACTTCTTGAAAAATCATCTGAAAAATCAAGCAGATTTTTGATGAAAATACCTTTGTGAATATCGCTTGCCTCGTACAATTTTTTCCCTGATGAAATTACTTTCAAACTTTTGATCAATGAGAAAGAACCGTTAATAGGAGCTGATTCAGTGTCAGCAGCAATGTTACCTCCGTTTGCTTTTGCTTCAAACTTGAAATCAACTCGAAAATAAACGTTGTACCAGTCATAAAAATTGTCTCGGTTTGTCACATCGAATTTGTAATCATTTTTTCTTTGAAATTGATTGTTCACAGGAAGTTCAATCGGAGTGTTTAAAATAATTCGAACGTATTTTGTCTCTTCGAGGTATGGTTTACTTCTGAACATGTTGCAAGTGCTTATTATATTTACAGAAAAAATTTTTTTAATTAAATTTCATTTGCCAAAATTTGATTTAATTTCACAAGAGCGTCTGATTTTTTTGGTGTTGGGTTTTGCAAAATATTTGCAAGTTTCTTTTTTGCGCCTTGTGACAACGGTTTTTGTTTTTTTCTCTCTTGCAGTAATTTTCGTATTTGTTTTGAACCTTCTTCACCAGCAAGTTCACGAACTTTCTGACCCGCTTTTTCAGCGATTGTTTTTGTGGCTTTTTCAGCAGTTTTTTTTGCAACATTCTTTACATTGTTTTTGAGTACTTTACCAATTGTCATGAAGGTGTCACGGATCACACCCGACCCTTTGTGTTTATATCGATAACTCCCGGTTTTTTCATCAAAGTATCTTGCCCACTCGCTTGGATGATACATGATTGTATATTATACCGACAAAAACTTTAATCTTTTTCAATCATTAAGCTTATTGCAATGTCTGTCCCGTTGAGATCCAGAATATTGTTTCTTCCGTCTGTCACCCAAACTCTTATTGCATTTATATTACTTTTATTAACAGGCTGCCACTCAAGTCGACGTGGCTCTTTTCGAAATGGATAGCTTACCTGAAGATCTGATGTTGAGAAACTGTATAACACATCGCTTGGAACATTGTTTGTTCGACGTGAGATAAGATCGCAGTGCAAATAAACCCAATCAACACCTCTTGTAATATTTGGAACTTTCCTTCCGACAACATCCCCCCTCAAGGTACTTTTTCCATAACCAATCAATTCGCCAAAATTTCCTTGAGACAAGTCAAGCTCATAATCTTTATGTATCAAAGTCACAACTCTATAAATTGACATATCGAAATACATTGTGAAAATGTAATCACTGTCTTTGTTTGTTGGGTCTACTTTACCGGTGTGTTGCTGAATAAATGTGTTTATTCTTTTGTAATCATACATTCCATTCGGGAAAGTTAAGGTCTTCCACGCTTGTTATGTTTTTTTCTTCCAGCGAATTTTGTTATTATCATAACGAGAATCAATGTTGTTCCATGAGTAACTCATTGTGATAAGTCTGTTCAACGCAGCTTTATAGTTTCCTTTACCCAATTCGATCGGTGGATAAAAATTTACTGTGAAATCGTGTGAAACATGCCGTTCTCCACCTCTTTCAAGTTTTGCAAGGCTTGAGTCAAGCAATATGTCAAAAACCATTGTTTTATATTAATGAAATAATTTTTTTCTTTTGATTTTCATTTATTCTTCCAAGTTCCACAAGCGAATCAAGCAGATAAAATACATACTTTTTAAGTTTTATCGAATTGTTTCCTGCTTTTATTGATCCAAAACTTAAATTAAGTTGGTCAACCAATTTTTCAGCTTCATCATCATAGAAGCCACTTCCTTCGGTTTCCCAATCCTGTTCATAAGAGTCATCTTCATTGTCAGAAAGTTCAAAAGCAGGTCTTCGGCTCATGACAGCTTTTTCCAAAGGGGTTTTCAGTCTATACTTCTCCGCCTGTAACTGTTTCTCAAAAACTGTTTTTGGAACCCCTCTTTTTGCATAAATTCCATCTCTTACTTTTTTGAGGTCCTCAATTGAATAATTATATAAAGGTGAATTTTTACTTTTTACTTTGTAATTGGGATTATTTCCGAATTTCCTGATCAGTTGATTAACTGTTTGCAATAGGGTTGATTCATGGGAATATTCTTTTTTAACCGGTTTCGGTTCCCCCCACTCTTTACGTGTGAATTTTTTTTCTTCCATCAGAGTTTGGGGCGGTGGTGGTGGAAAATCATCATCATCATCATCATCATCAACAACAACTTCTTGATATGAGGGTGGTGGTGGTGATGGTGGTGGTGTTGGTGATGGTGTTGGTCCATCCGGTCTGAATTCATCACCAAAAGGGTAAGTTTCGTCAAATTCATCCATTGTGTAATCAGGAAATTCCTGCTCCTCCTCTTCTTCTTCTTCCACAGTGGTGCTGCTTTTTTCATCAAGCCTTTTTGTGATTGGTTTAAAAAACTCTTCTCCTGAAAGCTGACCAAACTCTTTGTTTATTTTATCCATTTTGAATTTTTGGTGAATTTCTTCTCTTTGTTCATCAAGCTTCAACTTTTCTTCACCCCGCTGACGCCATTTTTTCATTGACATATTTCCAGCGTTAATATATAGAAGCGAAAAAAAAAATGAAGATTCCAAATTATGACCCAGGTTCTTCCGAGAGTGACTACAGGCAAGGTCACCCTTGTATGCCAGCAGATGTTTTTCGGATGTTAATTTGTGGGCCCAGTAATTCTGGTAAAACAAACACATTACTGCATATGCTTTATGAGTTGTTAGAGTATGATAAAATTTACCTCTTTTCAAAGAACCTGCACCAGAACAAATACCAGGCTCTTTTGCAGGAATTTGCTGAACTAATCAACCCCAAGGTTGGTTATGAGGTTATCGAGACTCATGGTGATCAAATCATTCCACTCGAAGAACTTCCGGCGGACAACCAAAAAATAGTTGTTTTTGATGATCTTGTTTGTGAAAGCAACCAAAACAGCATCATTAATTATTTTATCAACGGGCGTCACAGAAACTGCTGCGTTATTTACCTCACTCAAACTTTCTACAAGGTGCCGAAAAACATCCGTGATAACTGCAGCCATTTTTGTATTTTCAGATTTCTTCCAAGAGAAAACAAACGGATTGCAGACGAGATAGGTGTGGATCATGACGCTTTGAATCGCGCCACCGATAAAAAATATTCTTTCTTTTACTATGACAAACCCCAAATATTAATGAAAAAAAATTTTAATGAAGATATATAATGGGGTATATTAACAGTCAAATAGGTGGAACTAGCCAAACGACGACGAGTGAAAGTGAAAAAGTGGGTCCTCCTGGCCCTGAGGGTCCTCCTGGCCCGAAGGGTGATAAAGGCCCAGCAGGACCACAAGGTCCTAATGGTCCAAGAGGAGAAAAAGGGCCCGCTGGGCCACAAGGTCAGGAGGGAGCACAAGGCCCACGGGGTTTAAAAGGCGACAAGGGCGACAAGGGCGACAAGGGTGATAAGGGCGAAAAAGGTGATCCTGGATCTCAGGGTAGTGTCAGCGGTTCTGCTAATATTGACATGCAAAGTAAGTACGATATTTTGCGATTAAAAAGCAACCCTTATCCTGTTCACGGTGATCTGACAAAGGTAATAAACTATCAGGACACGAGAAATATCTTTCTTTCAAAAAAGGAAGGCGGAAAAATGGAAGCAAGCATTGATATGAACAATAATACAATCTACAACGTAAAAGACCCAGTACAGGCAGATCAAGCAACAAACAAAAAATATGTCGATAATCAGCTTGTCAAAAAACTGGATAAAGAAGCTGATATTGATATGAAAAATAAATCAATTATCAATCTTAATCTTCCTTCAAACCAAAGAGACGCCGCATGTGTTGAGTTTGTTAACAACAGAATTGATGATATGACACAAAACAAGATTCTCAAAGTTGATGGCACTAACAATATGACTGGAAACTTGAATTTAAATAACAATAAAATTATTAACTTACAAACCGATTACAGAGATTCGAAATCCGCAGTTAATGTTGATTTCATGCAAAATGAAATAACAACTATGAGAGATCTTGTCACTCAAAAAATTCATGAATCTCAGATCATTAACTCGGGGCAAAAAAGAGACGCCTTCAGATACTTTTTTTTTTTTTTTTTTTTTAATTACTTGCAAGCACAAAAAAGAAAACAACGCATACAGTACAAACACTAAAGCACGTAACTAAATAATACAGCAGAGTAAAAAGTAAGTGATCCTAATTACAATGGTTCAGGTGGAAGACACTGATGAATCTTCGAGTGAAAACAATATCGAGGTTTTGGGTATCAGTGATTTTCTCGAGTCTCCACATCAAATTAATAAAAAAGCTTACCATCTTAAACTCTTGTTTGAAAAAGGCTCGCCCTACCAGTACCGGTCACGCCTCGGTTTTAACTTATATAAACTTCCGGTCGGTTATTACACAATGGTCGTTGAATGTTTTCCCCCGGAAATGAATGAGTTGAGTGTGACAGTGCAAGCTACGACAATTTTAATTTCTAATTATGTAACCAAGACATTCGAGAAGTACACCAAAACAGTTATCAATTTTCACAGATGGGGTAGCTCACCTCCACAACACCTATATCTCGATCTGCACGGTACAGTCAGTAATCCATCATTTTTAACAATTGGTCATTTAATTGTCTATGGTGTAAAAGAAACAATCTCAAACGTTGATCCAAGTGTCTATGACACCGCTTTTGTTATTGAAAATGGAAAAATGGTTATGGAAACAGATCTTTCTTTAAACGGACACCATTTGAGTGGTTCCGTTCATTATATACATGGAATTTTAGATACAACACAGGGTAAAAAAATTTTTTCGTTAAATGGTTGTAGTCAAATAATAATGAATCGAGGTGATATAATAAAAAATATAAAAATAATGTATGCAAACAATCAACTTAGCTATGCACCTATTTCTATTTCAATAACCTTTTTTTCAACAATTGCTAAAATTGATATAGATTCAGGTAAATTAAAAATTACTCCTATAAAGGAAGTTTATCGTTCAACTGATACATCTAGAGTGCAGACAATAAATGTTAATCTTAAATTTAATTATTGTTGTTCACTGTATATTGAACTGTCTTCATCAGGAATAAATGAACTCCTTCTAATGTTACTTGAATATATAGTACCATAAACATTTTTACATTTATTATATAGCACAATGCGGGACATTTTCGAATTCAACCATATCGACCAAACACTTTCTAAAGAGAAAGTTAAAATTCTGAAAGATTTGTATGGTTATTACCATAAGAAACATTATGGCTATGAAAAGTTGCACCGCGGTTTTCGAAGAAAAAATTTTGTTTGTAATCTTTCGGCTGGCAAGTTAATTATTAGTGCCGCAATAGCCGGAGGAATTACGTTGAACCCTGCTGTCATAGCAACTTTAACTGGTGTTAGTCTTATTTTGAAAGCAGTGGCAAGCTTTAAGAAATACGATAAGAAAACAGAACAAGCAAATTTTGCCCGTATCGAATACCAAAAAATACTTGATGAGATTCGCTTTTACCTCAGAGGTGAAGTTTTCGACGAAAAGGTCTTTCTTGATAGATTGAAAATGAAAGATAATTCCATTACTGATCATTGTATGGAGATTCTGCTTTCTGTTCAAAGAAAGTATGAAAAAAAATTCGCTCAATTGTAGATTTTTAAAGTAATTATATACGCTAACAAAATGATTGCACTTTTTGCAACTATTTGTTATTGGTTTTTTGAACTTCTCACTCCTCCTGATATAAGACAAATACGATACATTACTCGTGAGTGTGTTTCAAAAATAATGTTACCAACTCGTTATGAAGATGGCTACCCAATTTCAGGCTATGATGTGGTTCCATAATCGATTTTTCCTAATAAAACTCTTATAAACAAACGAAAAAATGTGTGATAGTCACGCGTGACCTTATGTGACAAGAGACGTGACATTGTGTGACAGCAAACGTGACAGTCACGCGTGACATTGCGTGACAGGTCACATAAAAGAGCAAAAACCCTCGTCGGGGGGTGCTCGTGGCTGTTCTTGCCTAGCCTCGGCTAGGACTTTCACCTCACCGAAGTGAGGATTTAACCGCTGACAAGGCGGTTGTCATTTCCACATTTTACCTCTGGGAGCGAGGTTGAGATCCCGAGGGATCTCTGAGCACCCCCCTGTCACCAGTAGGGCCGAGGCGGGCTCACCCGTAGGGTACTCTCCCACTGGAAGGAGTTCCCCTATACCTCGTAATTCACCGCATGCAAGCCCTCAAACAGGGTTCAGATGGTGGCCAACCATCACCCCCCTAAGGCTTTACCAATGAGTGTACTAATTAATATTGATCACTTTCAATATATATTAAACACACTACCCTTTTTCTGTCCTTCACCTTAATGTCGCAATAATAAGATGTTTTTACGCATGCGCTTCACAAAATTTTACCTCGAGTAGAAAAGTACACGCTATTAAACAAATGTATCTTCAACACATCTCTTACTATGGCTGTCTGCACAGATCAACATGCGATCTCACAAGACTGGCCAACAGAAGAAAGTTTTGAAAGAAAAAAATTTTAAAATGGCGGGATATTTCAGACGCTATTTACAAAATTAAAAAAGTTAAATATAGAAAAGGTAAATATGGGGATTCAGCTATTTTAACTTTGGAAACAAAAAATGGAGATGAGTTTTGTGTGTGGGCCCCTAAACGACTTACAGAAGACCTGATGGAAGATGATTATTATCAATTTGTCTACAAAATAGGTCTCAAAACTTCTGCTGACGGTAATGAATATTTTGATTATGAATTAATGTAACCTGTCTGTGAATATTGATTTGTTTTTTCAAGCTTGAGTTGTTAGGGGGTTTCCCTTCAATGTTTGAACGAGAATATAAATTACGTCATTGTCTGTGAGTTTCACCAGACCGCGAATTCACGCGCTGTAAACACAACTTAATGGCTGTGGTCTTCTTCCCATATATCAGTGCAATAATTAACTAGAGTTATATCAAGTATTGGAACTGGGGTGGTTATTTCATGTAAGATTTCTTCTTGTTTATAACAAGGGTAACAACACCCTCCACAACAACAGTGCATATAGGCTACACACACTATAATATGTACAAGCCGCTCCATTTCAGAACAGAAAGGTTGAATTAAAAGCTCATTGTGAACCAGGTTCCAACCCAAAGCCTCTCGCTCTTTCAGTTTTATGGCGAGGTAATGTTTATAAATTATCTCACGTAACTCTGGTGGTAGGTTTTGTATTGCTTCAATAACCTGACAGTTGTTGAATCCGGCAACCATCAAATTTGACTCATAAATATCTAATCAGATAAAAAAAAATGTGTGTGTTAAGTTATGTTTTCCTTTTTTTTTCGGTTGTTCAGAGTATATCAAAGATTGAATGAATAATACCTGTTCATCAGTGGTTAATATTCGAATTTTATTTCGTTATATGAGCTGTGCCAATCATAAATATCAGAACAAATCTTTAATAAAGGTAAATTCTCGATCGGAGGAGTGTACAACAGTTTATGTTTGATTCCTTGCTTAAAACAAGGGTAACAAAGACCTTCCCAGCGACAGTCTATATAATCTAAACATATAATTATACGCACAAGTTGCTGTCTGTTATGACAGAAAGGTTGTTTTAATAACTCGTTGTGTACCTCTTTCCAGTACGAATATCTTGCGGCTGCCATTTTGGTTTATATACTTGTGATGATACTTGTTCAATAGGAAATATTTCTGGCGCACTTTTGTATATAATCAGTGCAGACATTTCTTAAATAGAAAATATTTTCTGTGACACATCCTCTTCACTGGACCCGCGCAGTCACGCGCTTCGTTTTTATTCTGTTTGCTTTATTTTACACTCGCACACATGTAAAATGAGGTGTTCTGGCGCAGAAATTTTATTAAGCGGTTTTCACCGAAACGAGGCGAGCATGGGAGCCGAGTTTCGGGGAAAAAACCGCTTAATAAAATTTCTGAGCCAGAACCCTCATTTTACATGTATGTATAAGAGTAACTGGGCATTTGAATCCAATATCTTAAAACATGAAATCACTTAAAATTTTGTTCATAAAATAACCCAACGAATTTTCAAACAATATTTGTTGCATCAATTCTCTTTGTCTTTCGATATTTTAACTGCCAACATAAAAAGTGTCAAACTAAAAGAACTCTGCTTGAACTTGAACATTTAAACCTTCATCACCTTTTGAGCAAAGTAAAGAAATATATTTCTGTCTTTCAGGGGAAACTGATTTATCTGAACAAAAGCATTCCTGCTAAATAAATGTAGCCCGAGCTTTGTCGTGGACCGGTTCGTGTATAACCGTTGCTGTCTAAAGAACTATCTTAACAGCGTTTCGAAAATATGAATCACTAGTTGAAGTTTGTTCGAATCTATGGAAATTAAAATTATTTTTAGGTTCAGGTGTTGGTGAGTTCAACTCTGAGATACAGCTAAAGAAAAACAATTATATCGAATTGCACCAAAACGTTAGCAGGAAAATTACTCATCAGACTCATGTTTCGAACTCTTGAGACGGACCAACTCAATTTTGCTTAAGGATAATGAATAAAGAAATTTACGTGAACCCTAGCACACAGCAGGTAATAATATTGATATTTAGTTATTTAAGAGGGTACCAAATGTTTACCTGCGCTAATAGCTGCGCTGAACAAAGGAAGGGCAACAGGAAACTTCATAGTTCAAAATAAAGATGACCGACTCACCAACTTTTCTTGCTAGTCAGTGTTGAGCAAAGGAATGTGTAATAGCCTCACTAACGTAAGCCAGAAAGACCAGTGACGTCACTTGGAACTTACCACTAAGCTGACAGAATAGCAGTCGATCCTGTCCATGGTTCCGTTATTAAGCACGTTGTTGCGTTCTAAGGTCAACAAAATTGGTTCGGAAATGAAAGTTTCCTTTAATCTTGAACCCTCGAACGTACGATATGTGTTATCAGGACAAAAACACAGAAAGCTCTCATATCAAATTAGAATCAACGCTTCCCAAGACTTCCATTTTGTTTTTTAGTCAGCTTAGTACACGAGCCGGTGAGGCTTGATTGAGGTCTGGAACTGTTGCTGCCATTTTGAATGGGAGTTTTGGATGGAACCCAGAAGACCTTGGAAACCGTTTGTAACTCTAGTGAATGAAGGGATGACTGGAAGGAGAGCACTCAAAAATAGTAGCAGGCCATACCTACAATCAGTTCACAAAAATGGGTTTTCGACAAGGTAAGATGTTGAAATAAATATCTACGATCCAATTTTGTCCAAAAAAAAAACTGTCAGCTGTCAGGTGTTTTGATGTCGTTTAGATGCTTGATTTCAAAGCATGCCTCCCACCATCACGGGGTCCCGAAAGTGCGAATACTTGACTGACAGATTTACAGCGTAAGTAGAAAGTTCGTACCAGGGACTCGCACGTTCTGATTGGTGTATTTGAAATATAGCTCTTCAACATTTTTCTCCCGAAAGCAAGCCCTTGAATTTCTGGTGAGGTGAGACCGTTCCAAGTCCGGTTTCGAAGAAGGCTTGACAGTTCATTGATCGAGTGAGGAACAAGCGATAAGATTTCTTGTTCCACCGGTCATACAAAAAAAATGACCGGTCCACTCTCACAGTCTTATGAAAGAAGGAATGTCTTAAAAGGCTACCTACAGGGTCTATTTTCATCTTGCTTTGTGGAAACTCTAATTGTTTTGACGTACAGCTGTAGAATTAAGAGAGCTGATGAGTAGCTGTAAGCCTAAACAGCGCATATTAAGTTTTGTGCATAATTTTGTCCCAAATAAGACCAGTGTTCTGATGACTGATGAGAGACTGAATGCACGATTACGCAAGACTGCGTGTAAAACAAAATGATCTAGGTGTCAAGTTTCAGTTTTCATACAAAGGACAATCGGTCAGTACAAAATGCAGACTGCAGACCGCAGACCAGGTACAAAATGCAGATTAGGTACAAAATGCAGACTACAGACTGCAGACTGGGTACTAAATGAAAATCTTAGCCTACAAAGTTCTTTAAAATTAGGTTCTTATATGCAGGTTTGCACTGTAACTCACATGTGCTGACAAGTTGACCACCTAAGTTGTGTTTCATGTCACATATACTACTAATAAATACTTGCTTGTAATTTACAGTGCTGAATCCCATTTACAGCATGTTAGAATATTCCTCAACATCTTTCATTCTTGCCATCGCATCTGGGTGCTTCTCAGCCATTTTATGGAAGTCGTGTAAAGTGAAGTGGGGGAATGTTATAATGTAATTTAACAAAGGTAACCCACAACGAGCATGTGGTTATCAAGCGTTGGTGGTCAGCAGTTGTTCAGGTGCTGTCAGGCTCAGTTTGTGTGGTTTTACTGCAATGGAGGGCTGTGACTACTTGCACATGGTTTGTCTAGGTATTTTGCGGCGGTCTGCTTGTTTTTCCACCCCAGCCCGCCCTCCCTCCCTCCCTCTTATTTTTTGTTTTATTTACTTATTTTTTCTCTCCACTGACTAAGTCAGTGTGACGGGTGCCAGGGTGTGTGCCGGGTTGCAGGGATTTGCCAGCAATGGAGAAGTCCATCTGGGGGCTGGCTGACCATAGTGGAGGCCCCTGGATATTCCAGGCACCCAACCTCCTTCATGGTATGTGAGGCAGTTGGCTAAAAACATGTTAAACATCTGGCACCCACTAATTAAAAGGCACAGATTCTAAGCTTTGCAGTTCAGGAATGAAACAAACAACATCGGTTTATGTGTAATTTTACTTTGATAGTTATGAAGGTTATTCCATTAGCTTGAAATGAGATTTCACATGATACATGTACATTGACAAAGGTCTCCACAACTATGTATGGACACTTGACATAAAGCAGTTTCCTACATGCCAAGCACATTCAAAGTTTCCTTACTTGCAGCTGTTGCCCTGTAAGTGTTTAATACAAGTAATAATTTAAATTTATTTAACAAACTTACAACATCAATCACCTCCACATGTTCCATCAGCAGTTTCTAGTACAACACACTGTATTTGCTGTGATCGTTGTTCTGACTGCCACCCCACATTTTAGGTTTCGTGTTGAATATGAGGTCAGAGGCTAAAAGCTGTTGAAATGAAAGTAGCTTAATTGATACTTGTTGCTATAACAACTTTTATACTGCTGAGGGCTTTAGTAAGTTCTTTTCGAACATCTAAAGTTATATTTTGTGGCACATCTGTGTTGGACCTGATCGCTCACATTTTGCTGCAAATTATCTTTGCTATTTTAAAGGTAGTCTTTTAAATAAGAATCAACAGGTAACATTTGTGACTCAGTAATTACTAATACTCTCCTAGTTTATTTGGATAAATGCATTCACTTGTCTGCAACTCTTCTGACTTTAAATCTCCTTTTCCATTCTAATGTAATCTCTCAACTGAGCTCATTACATTTAGCGCGTATGTTTAAAATTACTATGGCTGGGCCGTTCGTCTAGAAACATAGAATTGTCATTAGTGAAATGTGATAATCATCATATTAACATATCCCTTCATGGTCCCATCATCCTATTAACAGCCCTCATCACTGGCTCTGGAATGCAGGGCTTATTTGTGTAATATCAAAAGCTGGTTTTCATTGCAACCTGTGGTAAACAACACGTGAACACAATGTTGCTCCTTCAATCAAATGATTGCTGAACTGCAACACTAATTAGAGTAATTCCTCTTCCATTAATCATGAAACGTATTCTTGACAAGTTTCAAAAAGGCGCTATTCTGAGCTTTATGCTCGGGGCAAGGAACTGTGGAATGCGACCAACAATCTCTGGCTATGCTGGTTGAACCAAACCATAGACCTTTTCAAGAAATTACTGTGACAGATGGTGTTCCTTTTAATCAATCCGTTTTCAGATTTAGTTTGTGCCTGCGGTCACACTGAATGAACACGTGCTGTATGGAAGATTTAAGTTCGCTAAATGGAACGCACAACCCAAAATCAGACTCAGACACAAATCTGATTGATCTTACTCCCTATATGGATTGTTCAGATTGCTGTCTAAGATTGTTTGCCTTCTTGATAGAATAAAAAATCAAAATTTGATCGCAAAATAATCTGGATTGATATTAGCTAAAAAGAACATGGCAACAGTTTTAGTAGTATAGGGCGCTGCCGCACCGGTTACTCCTTTTTTGGGGTGGAATCTCATTAAAGACGGCAGGAATAAAGTACTGAGTAGTTGACCTCAGTGGCTATTGTCTGGATCTCATGAATAAAACGCGGTGGATTCTCATCAGCGTACAACCGGTTTGACAGGTTTTTAGTGATTTTTGGATCGATGTTGTCATACTGTATTTTTGTTGTTCTTAAGCCTATAAAAGCACTATTTAGTAACAAGGGCCAACTCGCATCGCGTTTGTCATTCAAAATCACTAAACCGTGACGTTCTTGTGCAAGCTTCCATTTCTTTCCGCCTTCATTCTTACCGCAGACAAGTATTGTTCTTAACAAAAGGAAACTTTTTTTAGTTCACCGATTCATAAATTGTACATGTGCATGTTAATGATGGCGCCAATAAACCAACTACACACAGATTTTAAGTAAAATGTGTGTATTTAAAGGTTCAAGTAGTACAAAGCATTGTCATACCTTTCTTATTAATTTCGAGGTTATCTTTAACTCAACAGTATCCTATTTTTTTAATCACGGCCTCTATTTTCTCCATAATTTTGTTTTCCCTCCTCCACCAGAATTTTATTTCCGTCCTCATTCTCCAAAATATTATTTCCCTCCTCCTCCTCCTCCGCCTCCTCCACAATTTTATTTCCCTCTACCACCAACACCTCCACCACCACCACCACATTTCTATTGTTCCATTGCCACCACTACCACAATTCTGTTGTTTTCACCACCACCACTAGCACTCCACTTTCTGACCGCCTGGAACAGGCTAGGGAAAATATTCTTTAAACATAGTGCCTTGTATCACATTCTCTACCAGTTGTTGAGGCGACTCAAAAGCTTTGACCTTGCTAACAATTGTTTATTTCCTTAACAGTGTTATGGAATGCATACAGGGGAGGAAAGTATAGAGTGTAGCAAATTCGTTAGGATGAAAGGAATATCGCAGCTACGTAAAGAAGCGTATTCCGGAGGGAAACAACATAAATGGAAGGAGTGTGGAAGATATTTTACCCGAGCAGGAAATTTAGAGGTACATAAACGGACCCATACTGGAGAGAAACCTTTTGAATGTAAACAATGTGGAAAGTGCTTTACCCAAGCAGGAAGTTTGAAGACACATTTAAGAACCCACACTGGAGAGAAACCACATGAATGCAAGCAGTGTGGAAAGTGTTTTAACCAAGCAGGAACAATGCGGGAACATTTAAGAACCCACACTGGAGAGAAACCACATGAATGCAAACAGTGTGGAAAGTGTTTTACCCAAGGAGGAAAATTGAAGGGTCACGTAAGAACCCACACTGGAGAGAAACCCTTTGAATGCAAACAGTGTGGAAAGTGTTTTACCCAAGCAGGAAAATTGAAGATTTATGTAAGAACCCACACTGGAGAGAAACCCTTTGAACGCAAACGGTATGGAAAGTGTTTTACCCGAGCAGAAAAATTGAAGAGTCATGTAAGAACCCACACTGGAGAGAAACCACATCAATGCAAACAGTGTGGAAAGTGTTTTGCTGAAGCAGGAACTTTGCGGAAACATGAAAGAACCCATACTGGAGAGAAACCACATGAATGCAAACAGTGTGGAAAATGTGTCGCCATAGCAGGAAATTTGCGGACACATGAAAGAACCCATACTGGAGAGAAACCACATGAATGCAAACATTGTGGAAAGTGTTTTCACCGAGCAGGAACATTGCGGGAACATTTACAAACCCACACTGGAGAGAAACCACATGAATGCAGACAGTGTGGAAACTATTTTACCCAAGTAGGACAATTAAAGAGACATATTAGAACCCACACTGGAGAGAAACCCTATGAATGCAAACAGTGTGGAAAGCGTTTTGCTGAAGCAGAAAAATTGAAGATTCATGTAAAAACCCACATTGGAGAGAAACCCTATCAATGCAAACAGTGTGGAAAGCGTTTTGCTCACGCAGAAAGTTTGAAGACTCATGTAAGAACCCATACTGGAGAGAAACCACATCAATGCAAACAGTGGGGAAAGCGTTTTGCTGAAGCAGGAACTTTGCGGAAACATGAAAGAACCCACACTGGAGAGAAACCACATCAATGCAAGCAATATGGAAAATATTTTAAAGTGAAAGCAAGCTTGGTGAAGCATTGTCAGACATTCTGTACTGAGTATAGTAACCAGAGTAATAGAACGACAGCATTATCCATTCAGCCTAACAAAGACAGAGACCATGATTGCACATTCAACTGTTGGATTTGTCAGGAGGAACTTGAAAGTCAGTCTCTGCTTCTAGAACACTATGACAATCATATGAGATAGCCAAGGTTAACCCTAACAGGCCTTTTTAGATTTAAGGATACACGGAAGAGAAAAAATCGAATTTTTCTCGATTTTGACAAAAATTCATATGTACTAGAGGGAAAAAAGAGCTATCGAATGGTAAAAGGTTTAAGTTAAGATCTTATTTAATTCACGAGATATAAACGTAGAAAGTATAAGAAAGTATACGATGGATGACAGGTGAAGTCAAGTTCATTAACGATTGCAACATGCCAAATGTTACACGCGATGTTTGTACTTTCTTGCAAACTTGCGAAATTGCATGCAGTACTCTCCACCAACTTAGCGTCTTTCGAGTTGGTTTTTCTTTTAAACTGTTTTGTTACTCAACTGTTAAATTAACTTTTTTATGTCAAAACAAAATCTATCAGAAATCACCTCAGGAAAAAAGAAAATGAAACGCAACGCAAATCATTGATCAAGTTTCAATCGGACCGGACAATGCGAGACAAAGGTTCCTTCGACGATCAATTTGCCCATAACAAATGGTAACAGAAGAGGCTAGTTCAAGAAAAAATACCAAAGAACAGCCACAAAGAGAACATGGAATCGACTGCAGAGCTTCAGATAGCGATCATGCGTTTTTTCTTCAAAACGGATAAACGAAGCGGCCGCATGTTTGTGATGACAGCAGTGCGTTTAGGTTTAGGGCGACCCTAAAACGAGGAATGGCGGAATGACGGAACGGCGGAACGGCGGAAAATCACCCCAAACCCTAAAACGCGAAACCGAGGGAAATCACCCATAATCCTAAAACGCGGAACGGCGGAAAATCATCGCAAATCCTAAAACGCCGAACGGCGGAAAATTATCCATGATTCTAAAATGCGGAACATTAAAAATTGGAGCAAGCTAATAAATCTCTCAAAGTAACGACCCTCCAATAGTAACGATGCCCCCGATCGTAGCGACCCCCAAATTGATTCAATGCTTGTCATCAACAGATGGATGAAAAATTGTATGGGTTGGACCCAAAGAATATAGACGGCAATGGCGTGGTTTTGAAAAGACATTGATAAACAAGATACCTGTACACGGGTAGCCAGAGTTCACACATTCGTACTGCTAAAAAATCACGGTTTTTATGTACTGGCATTATTTTTATTATGTTGTCAGAAACCCCGAGTAAAGCAGAGTATGTAACGAATAAATTACACTCCACAGTCATAATTATGCCATTCCACAAACTCGTGCCTTCTTTTACACTGGGTGATACAGTGATATAAGACACGAAATGTAATTTGATCGTACTGTCAACGACGCTACAGAATTGACAGCTAGCCAGATTCAATCACTCGATTTTTTCCTTTCATATTAATTGAATTTTCAAAATTAATCCGTTGCTTTTTGAGGCTTAGGTTACGAAACACTAAGCACTACATATACGGACAGTTGCTGTTAATATAAATTCCTGTTAATGTTAGTGTTACGTTAAGGTTAGCTCAGTGTGATTTCTTCTGCTTTTTTTATGATTTATTATTGTAATTTGGACCTTGTTTTAGTAGAGAAGTCACGGCTTATCAACTGTATAAAAATATCCAAATATATTTTTGATTTTAGTATAAGTATTTAGCATTTTAGTATAAGAATAATATATCTCGATTAATGAATCGACTGACAAACGATTGAGTGGCCACAGAAAAACAGTTAAATCGTGGAAATAAAGTCCAAATTATGGTTTTTATTAGTTATTTTTGACTCTCTGACTTTGAGAATATCTACCATGAAAATGGTTACTAAGTAAACAATGTTTATGATAAACAATTGAATAAAAGAGAATCAGGAAGAGAAGTGCAAGATCTGCAAATGTCTTCTGTTGTGTTTTACGGTAGTAATCCGCTGTGACACCTTGCAGCTAAACATGGTCTGCTATAGGTCAAGGGTTTCAGGGTCCCAGTGGCACACCCCCACCCTAAAACCTATAGAGTACCCCCGCCGGGATTCTTCACACAAAATTTAGGAAATTTGATATTTGAGGCATTCGAAGGTGTTCCGACTAAAACATGAGTACCAAAGAAGAGAGATAATTATGGCAATTAATTCCACACTTTTGAAAAGGGAGAAGAACATGTATGTTCATAGCATGCAATGCATTGTCATTTTGAACCAAATGATTGACTTGTAGCCTGCATTACAGGCGTTGTTTTAATAACTGAGCGCGAGAGACGAGTGCTCACGCCATTTGGCTTAGCGTGACTGTTTTTCGTCACGATGAAATCAGTGCCAGCTATTTTTGTTTTCCGAGTTTTAGGATTATGGATGATTTTCCGCCGTTCCGCGTTTTAGGATTAAGGGTGTTTTTCCGCCATTCCGCGTTTTAGGATTATGGGTGTTTTTCCGCGGTTCCGCGTTTTAGGATTTGGGGTGATTTTCCGCCGTTCCGTCATTCCGCCATTCCGCGTTTTAGGGTCGCGCGTTTATTGTGGTAAGACAATATGGATCAATATGGTAACTTTGCGTTCATATACAAATCAAATAGAGGGAGAATTCTTTAGTTGTCTGTTTTACTCATCCCCAAAAAGTCTATTGCCATTTGTAGCCTCAAATAAAGAAACGACTTGAAGGCATTTCCAAAGCTTGAACTTGAACAAATTAACTTTAATACGCGCATCAAAATACTAACTTCGTATTCTGAGGTCATTCTTTCTCTCCCCCTTTGTTTACCTTTTCTGTCTCTGCTACAACAATTCAGTCCACTATTTGAAGCTCCCTCCATCGAGGTCACAGAAAAAAATAAATCTCTCAGTTTAAGAGCAAAAAATAGAACGATGATCAGTGCGTATTCTGAAGCACATGTCTGCTTGTTGTACTTGACGCCCACATTCCGCCGACAATCGATGATAGGTCTAATTAGCTGGTTGCATGTGATTGGATCATAGTCACGAATCGGAAACGCCATTGTGTTAACAATCCCTAATCCCCAGAAATCTGAAAATCGCTTTTTCTCGAATTCAATTTTGAGCGCACAAGCGAAGTTTGGAGAGTTTATTCTAGCTAAGTATGCGACCAATTTACGTGAACATTGGCAGGGAGCTTGCAGATATGCTGAATTTAAAAACGGTGTCTCAAAATTTCTGTTTTCGCTTTAGTTTTTGAGATATGGCCTTTTCTTTCAAAAAGGTCGTAAAAACTACCATTCTGATCTCAGAAAATTTATAAAAAATAAAGAAGTGCTAAATCGAAATCCAAGACACCGTTTTTTGGTTCAATATCTGTATAATAAATTCCACCGGAAATGAGAAGTGTCGAGGTTAAAGCGTCTGCAAATAAACTTCGCACGTAAAACGTCTCCTCTCAAGAAATAAAGTGTAACTTTATTTCCAAGAAGATTTAAGCAAAAGTGGCGCAAAATAGAGATATTTGCTTATTAAAGTTTAAGAAAATGTATAGTTTGTTTGTAATTGCGCGAATCTTTGACGTGCTAAGCGCGAATAAACGAAACCACTGTTTTTGCTTCTGTGTATCCTTAAAGGTCATTAAGAAATAAAGGAGGAGAGTTATCCAAAGCAAAAGAAAAGGCTCGCATTGGTTGTTTATATTTTCTTCACACATTAGGGGTGCTTTTGAAAAATATGCACAAAATTTTGCATTTATCACCTGGGTTGATAAGGTAAATTGGCCACCGTAAAGAGATTGAAAGGTGACGTTTCGAGAGTTAGCCTTTCGTCAGAGCGAATCAAGGAATTGTGGGTTGCACTTCGTTTATATGGAGAGTGGCGGAGCTACGCTATTGGTAGGAACATGGCAACGTGAAAAACAAGGATAAATCAGTTGAATGAAAAGCATTCGTTGATACGGTGGGGATTAGGTGTACCGATTTGAAAAATGAACTTTTGTTCTAGATTTTTACGGCTTTCCGTGTTACCCTGGTGTAGGGAAAGGCCACAGATCGTCATGTGTTGGCTAGAATGATTAAGGAGATTGAAGTGTCGGGCGACTGGTTTGGATACGTCCTTGTCATTTCTTTCAACGTCTCGTACCTGTTGGCGGAAACGGTCGCCTAGTCTCCTCCCTGTTTCACCCGTGTAGATCTTTTTGCATAAAGTGCATGTTATGCAATAGATAACATTTGTGGAGGTACATGTAAAGCGATCAGTGATTTTAATCGATCGCTTGGGTCCTGTTATTTTGTCCGCATTGTGAATAAAAGGACAAGTGTTGCATCGTTTGCGCGCGCATTTAGAAGTGCCCGGTTGATCATCAGATTTAAGGAGGCTCGAAACAGTTTTGTCGGGCGCGCGCAGACTGGGTTCCAATTTACCCGTGAGACTCAAAAATTAAAACGAACAAACAAAAATGGCGTCGCACTCTCGTCTGGATTTAATATTTTGCACTGGTCTTTTAAAAGCTGCGTGTAAGCAAGGTTGAAAACGACTGGAACTTAGGTGACAATTCACTTGAATCATGTCCTTTCCAATTTTATCAACGCGATCGTCAACTCAGCCGCATATGAAGCGCAGTAAGCTTATATTCAGAGGCTGTGCAACTGAACTGTGCTAGAGAGGACGGTGACTTCAAAACTCTCTCATCTCCAGTGAAATCGTATAAAGGCCCTAGAATAGTCGCCTTTTTACCATTAGTTTCTTTCACTGGCTGTTTTGACCTCGGAAGCCTTTTCTACCTCCAGGTCGCAGGAAAAAAGTCTGGCACCGTTTCCGTGCTAGGGCAAATTTTTCGCGAACTCCGATTCGTGTTTCTGAGAAAACATTCCCATTTATAAAAAAGACAAAAACAATGTAGCAAAAACAATGTAGACTACAGTAAAAGGTTTTTATTGTCTTCACATCATGAAATTACAGGGCAAGAATTAAAAAAAAAAGTAGTGTAACAAAATTAAACTTGCAGTGAGCGAAAAAATACCCTGTGAAGCAGACAGATTTTGACTCAATAAAGTGACTTATTCGTGCCAAAATGTTGACAAACCAGCCGCTACAAAGAAAATATTACAAACAATCAGGTGAAAGATTCGCTTTCTATTTTGCTGAAGTGGTAGTTTCAATCTCAGTTTCACCGTAAATCTGTTTACTTGCGAAACAAAATTAAAAAGCGTACAAGAGAATTTCAAAACAATTCATTGCGCGCTATATTTTTATCAGCAGTCGGCTCGCTAAAAACAAGTTAGTTTTTCAAGTTAGTTTTCTGGGAAATAGTCCACATTTCCGGACAAAAGAAGTGCTCTCTTATTTGCTTAATAAGGTGATAGTACGAGAGTTTGGTGGTAATACGTTTTTTTTCCGTAATGCAATTAGAAAAACTGACCTGTAGCATAATTTCAAAACATTCCCGAGCGCTATCTTTGTAAATTCGTTTGGTACGAAATGCTCCAAATGTTTGGATAAAAGAAATGGTTTCTATCTTGCCGAAGTGTTAATACTGATTGATAATTTGACTGTTATTGGTTTTTCCTGGGGCGAAAACAATTCTTCATACCTTCAAAGCGGTTCTTTAAATTAAGTTTTGATCAATCAATCGAACAAGTTTCATCAACAGAAAATTCTTGACAACATTGACACGTATCAAAGATCATCAAAGGTAGTTTTGTCCTCGTTTGAATACATACCTCTACATAAGGGACTTCTTCAATGTATTGTTTTTATAGCCGGAAATGTTGTCTTTTTGTTAATTCTGTCCTTGTGCTCCTGTAAGACATATAATCCCGAAGTGGTGTCGATGTACGCGTTGCTCACTCCTGAACTCCGTTTGAAGGACAACCTTGCCTGATTGCAGTATTTTCAAAACTCCGTTGTTTTTAAGATTTTCAAGCACATTCCACTTTGGTAGAAGTATTTGCTCTCCATCGCATACGTTTCCAATCTGAATCCTCGTTTGGGTCAAGAATCGTTGACATGTAAATAATTGTACAGTAAGCTAAAGTCTACCACCGCTTTCGAAAACATGATATTTGTGAAAGAACGCTGCGAACGTTTGCAAATATTTGGAGATAAGTTCAGTTTTCACGGTGTTCAAATAGGCTCTTCAGGCAGACGATAAATCAAAATAAGTACAGAAAGCAGCCTGTCTTGCGAGGATTAAGACAAGCTTTGTTCCCAAGGTGTAAAAGAAGCATTAGTCGCCATTCTGAGCGAAGTGCCGATGAATTCACTTTAGATAGAATCAATCTGCACGAGCAGGAAAACATTCCGCTATATTTGGTGCCAAGAATCCGATGATTTGAAAACAAATGATGTAATGTTTTTCGACAAGCACCGATCCACCCAAAACGTCACCTTTTCAAACGTAAGGAAAGTCATCAGGGCGAAAGAAACGCCCAACGAAATAAACCTGGAATAAACAGACTTGAGGCCGTGCGCCGAGAGTGGCGTGACAATTTATGCGCATGCGCAAATGCCTATCTTGTCGTGTCGAAATTTTCAAAATTTTCTAACTTAGGAAGAACATAATTTCGCTTCCGCTAGGGAAATTTCTTTGATTTTTTGCATGTTAACTCTTATATGCCCAAAGAGTTTTTCAAGCGAGATTTAAAAAATTCTGTCGTAAGGGAGAAAAGTTATAATAATAATAATAATAATCTTTATTGAGGAAACTTTTTCACTTACGTGGTTTTCGAAAAGGACCTCAAAGATTAATACTAAAAACTAAAATATAAACATTGAATTAAAGGTAAAGGTAAACTCGTAAAAAAGTGTTTTTTGCTGAAAGTTTTCGACAGAATTTTCTTTAACTTAATCCTTAAGTAGCTTACTAGAATCTAAGTCCGTATGCAAAATTTACAGAAATCTCACCGTCAAATTTTCAAGCAAACTTAGGATATCTCTATTTTCTGGTCATACTTCGAAACCCAACTGCGTTGCCATGGCAACATATTTCTTAAGGAATCTACTAAAAGTTGACACTTTGATATTATTATTATTTTGTAGCAAAATTTGATCGTGATTGGCCAGCTCTAACCTACCTATTTTAACTCCCAAATATAATGCATCGAAAAAAACAAGAACCCTTTCGAACCACCTTAAGTACACTTCTAACTAGAAAGTTCCCCATGTTTTTGTCGCGTTTGAATGAAATCAATGGGGGCTGTGAAAAGATTCTTCCTGTTTCATTGTCATTTGGAGTAACGAAAAGTTCTTTAATTGACTCCTGCGTGTTTTCGCGTGTTCCGCATAAATTAACATTTGTCAAGAGTAGAAAAAAATGCCTAAATGCGCAGTAGAGAACTAAACATTGTAGGCTTCCCAAATTAACTTCTTTTTACACTGGAATAGTCAAATAAATCTATTCTGATGTAAAAAACTATGGTTGCGTATCATTTATTAGCCAGAAAACAACCTTGAAGATGAAATTGCTGAAATTTTCTGCACGGTGACGAAAGCCGCTCGCATCTCGAGTTTCAACCCTGTTATGCAAATTAGTCAGTATTTACAAAATACTGCTTCCTAAACCCAACTATCAATTAAAAAAGACAGAAAAGTCGACTACAGGCTTTGCTAGCCAAAACTTTTTATTCAGATAAACAATACATTGGCTTCTAGAAGCAAAAAACTTTCGATTTTCTTGCGTGCGTGAACACTCGCATGTAATTTTTGCAGACACCATAGCTGTGTTTATGTACGTAGCTTGATGGGGCGTTGCACGGCTTTGCGAACAAAATTACAAAAATTATACGAACCTGGAGCAAACAATCTGTTAAACAATTTTTAAAAAGTAAATCAACACTCAAAAACAACATTTACCGTAGTGTAGTGTTTTTCCAGGTCTTGTAAAATCGATTTGAAGTCCGCGGTTCAGTTAAAATTTTTGAGCAAACTTTAGGTTGTCTCTTGCAAATCGAAGGAATCTCAACGCAAAACGGCTTTCTTTCGCTTTAAAGACCTCCATGTCCTCTTTTTTGAAGTTCAGTTATTCTTCAGGATGATTTCTTTCCATTTTGAACTTCAAAAGTGAACTATCTTAATTTTCAGAGCAGAAAAATACATCTTGAAAATCTAGGACCGCGCAACCGCCATTATCTTCGTTTGCAAACTCCATGCAGTCGGTTAAAAAGCCGCCTTTCCCCTACCCCCTAAAACTCATAAATATATGCGCAGAAGACAGTTTCTGATTGGTTTATATGTCTCCTAAACAATTAACAGCCTCAGAGGGCAAAAAAGTACCTTTATCCCCTACCTCCCCTACCTAAAGTAGGGGAGGTAGGGGATAAAGCATCCTCCACGCGGAACATGCGCGCGGCACGGCCGGTTTTGGCCGGTGTAGGAGTCAATGGGTTAAAATGATGGTTTTGGCTGCAAGGTTTTAGTTAAGTGGATGGTAAGTTAGTGTAAATGGAATTCTCTCGTTCTCTCGCATCAACCGTCAAAAGGCGTAAATTTCAACTGGCAACCTTCACAAAAGGGTAATTTGTACCGTGTGAACTGACAGTGAACAAAAAATTCAGGTCGTTCAGCAGTTTTTCCAACTCTAAAGAAATCTTAATTTGTTAAAGAATTTATCAGTGAGTACGATGTCCAAAATTATAACGCATGAAATTGAAGATGACGGCCGTTATCGCCTTTGGGTCTTTTTAGACTTACAAGGTTCGTTTTAGTCTTTTTAAAGTTTAAAACGACTTGCTTTAAAAAAATGGCAACCTAGCAATGCAAACCCCTGAACACAATAGTAACCAATAAAGTTTAAGTCGTAGAGCGAATTTTCTCTCTACCCTTAAAAGTACAAGGGAAGAGGAGGGACTGCCTAATATTCAACCATCAACCGCCAATGAAAGCTACTATCCTATCTGAGACCTCCAGTAAATGCATTGCTGCGTAATGCTGGCATTTCCCCCTAATGATCAAAGTGTTTTATTAAGATTTTAACAGTAGAAACTATAAAAGTGACTGAGAACATAATCCTGCATCTTAACCGTTACTCTGGTACTTATTACGCAATGGTCGATGTTACTCTACGTACATACACTTTTACACTGTTCATGTCTGAAAGTCACAAAGCCTTGCATATAAGCCATCTAGTTAAGTTAACGTTAACACTCATAAAACTTCGGTATATGACCCCCTAAGAAGCTAAATTACAACTATACCAATTATGGCGTACTGCCTCACATAGCCTATTGCCACACTATCTGGCTATTCAGCAAATGGCCTGACAGACGAAAACTGAAAAGGGCACTGGGACGTGCAACCACGGGTGATCTTTGACTCAAAATCTGGCTCTTACGAGGCACTTCTTTTCCTCGCACGGTTACTTACTCCATTTCAAAATAGAATACTAAGATATGACAGTTTTTATGTATAAAGTGAAGGACGGCTATTTCCCCAACTACATAATGGAGCTCCTCCACAATTCCGACAAGAGCCATGTCCTACAAAATGTTGAATTCGACCTACCTCGTTTTTACTGAACAGTATGATTCGGGAACAATCATTTAGATACTTTGGGTGCGGCAGTTTATACATGGTCCAATCTCGGCGCCACAGACAAAAAGCTAATTGTTTTAAAATTTGATCACACGGATAAAAAAAATCTTACCATTTTAAATTTAAAGTAATTTTGGATGCTACCAGCGCTAGCTGTTACATAAAAACTTACACCTACTGATATGAGATTAACACATGCGTATGAAAATACAATTTCTAAGACGGCCCCGCGAAGCGAGGCCTTGGTAGGTTCTTGAAGGTCACTGATGATTGATTGGTATGTTAATGAAATATATTGGTACGGGAAGGGTCGGTAAAATTGAGTTACCTTATTCTTTCTAGCTACTTGTCGGAAGCTGATCCTGAATTAAACGCGTAGAATTAATTCTAGTGGCTCACAAGTTAACTTGAGCTTGTGGTGAGGGCCGTCTTTGATAAACCACAGCTAGGATATCTTGTTTAGTCATACAGTACCTTTCAGTCCCAGTTTCTAGCTTTTTTATTTGCTATATCACTGTGTATACTACATGGTTCTTTGCTATAGATTATGCCTATTGTCCACAGTTAGCCCTAATTGGCTTAATACTCCTACACTCGAATTAAGTTACTGCAAAACACGCCAGGTAAAAGAAAACTGATTTCATTATCGCATTTGCGCATGCCGATTAACGTATAAAATTCAGAGTTCAAGGTTGACTTTGTGTCTACAGCAAAATCAAATAGTAAAAGATCGCAAATAGCATTAACAAGGTATTAATGTTCGTGGAGATAATAATGGCACCGTTACAGGGTGTATCGCCATCAGTGACGCAGCAACTTTGAGCACATTCCGTTATGTTTTCACCTTTCAACCACGAGAAGCGGCTGCTATCATTAGTTTCACACACCTTCTTGGCGATAGAACAGCCCAGGCTAGACAGGCATCCTTTCAGTTCCTCCTCTTTGCCACTTTGTGTCTTATAGCCGAATGTATCTTCCAGCACTGTTCGTACCTACGACACTGTACTGTGCTCTGCATTTTCTCGCACCCCTTGATGTTGTTTCCATGGCATACGAAGCACTGAAAAGAATAAGCTGAAAGAAAGGAAGAAATTATCATTAAAATCCACATAAATATATAGTAACTGCTACGGGACAGTTGAGCACGCAAAGTTTACTCAATTTCATTACACCGTGATTAAATTCAGAATGTAAAGGTAACACTGCGTAAGCTTAGTATTCAGTTAATGAACATGAGAAGATACAGCAAGCTCACCTGTGCTAATGGCTACGCTGAACAATAGAAAGGCAGCAAGGATATTTCTCATGGTTTTAACTACCAAAAAGTATGGTTAAAAAATGTTCAACTTTGTTTCACAATTATCGACGAAAGATTATAAATACACATCCCTGATCTCTTGCTTCATTTCATTATTTGACATAATTTGCTACAGGAAGTAACTAGTCAAGCAAGAAATGACTTGGCAAGACGTGACTGGGCTCAGGCTGAACATTAATTCTCAATGACGTACATATAGAGTATTACGATTCTTGTGATTGTTTACTCGCCAATATTTCAAAATAGTCCACTGCATAGTGGAATCCTGATAGCTTAAACCGTAAGGAAAAGCACTTGAGAAACTGTTGGAGATAGTGATTGAAATTAAATTATGGGAAGTTAAATTAAGAGTAAATACTTATGGTTCGATTTGGTTTAAGGCCTCGGACATCAATTTCCATTCAACAACATCCAACATCATTCAACATCATCCAATAATTCATTTCCCGTGGTGGCAAAACGTGCGTTACCCTGCGAGCAGAGGCCCTGCGATCTTCCTAGATAAGTCGGGAAGAGGAAGGGACCTCTGCCAGCCCCCTCGACTTTCCCTGTTGAGCATGCGCTAAATTTAAATGTAACCGAGCCTTGTCGGCCTCGCTTCAATTGACATGTTTACTGAATGACAGCCGCGTCCACAACAAATTATTCTGACTTCGGTCGTAACACAAGAGATTTGAGGAAAGCTTTAATTAAACCGTAAGGCTGAAAATAATTCTGTTCGAATTTATGTCACAGTTTGAAAACTAGTCAGCCTCGAAATATTTTTACTGATCAAGAAACTGCGATTTGTCGACTGTCAACATGTTGTTACAGTCCAGTGATTTCCAATTAGCGAGTCACGGAAAGCTCGCATAGAAATCTTGGTCTTCGAGATATTTATTTTATTTTGTAATGAATCGTGAAAACCACTGTAAGCACATGTATTTTCACTGGTAGCCAAAGCTTTAGACGATATGACTGAAATTCAATACAATCCTATGAACAACAACAACAACAACAACAATCCTTTATTAACGTGGTCAGCACGCTTAGCTAAAAAGCTAGTTTACAGGTGCGCCACGAAATAAAAATACAAAATAGAAAAAAGTAACAGTGTTTCTTTGCTTATATCTTACTTTCTTGCTATCTAGGGCAAAGGTTCGCTCTCGAACGAGAATGAGCATCTGTCCAATTTATCCTCCCACAATTATTATAATTATGAAAGGTTATTCGCTATTCACCGGCTTTCGATTCTGATCGTTGGTAGCAGAACAATTGCATTTAACTATGAATTCTCAGCAAGAGATTCATACTACTCTGACGGTACGGGCACGATTGTCTTATCTCGTTTTGATGCCTGGATAAGTTAATTGGCTCTCTTTTACTAGGCTAAAATTAAGCCTCGTAATTAAAACGAGTCTCCACAGTTAGAAAGAAACTCGTATGAGTTTCAAAAGCTTTGTTCTAACTAAACACCTTCATCGCCAGTAGTAGAAGAATTGTATAAACTGATTTGAAGCTGTTGCCATGGTCTGTCCGACCGTGTAAACGTTCACACCAGCAAGTTCAGATAAAAAATATTTTTGTCTGGTATTTGGCTTACCCCTGACCGGAGAAACTTTGAAAATCCTTACGCTTTACTTGACAGCAATAAGGCATAAAAAATGAGAGTGATGCAAGCCGTTTAGTTGAACTTTTGCATGTGTTATCTTGTATAGTCCAGTTTCGAGTTCACCCAGACCACTGGATAAAAAGATAAAAGACACATTTACACAGGTTTTGTCTTAATCTGAAGTAAAACATCGACAAATACCAGCAGGAATGTGCTGAAGTTTTAAATAAAACCATACACATAGTTGTGAATAGTTCGTCTTCTCGCTGGTATTTTTCAATATTTTACTTCAGATTGAGACTCATTGTACAAATGCGTCTTTGCCTTTCATCCAGCGGTCTTGGTGAACTTGAAACTGGACTATTGGATTAATTGCATGTTTTCGTAACTTCATGATTAGACTCTAATTCCGGCATGTTGACTGTAAAACTCATATGTGATTGAAAGAGTTTTCGATTGTTTATATACCTAGGTGTACTTATTTAATCGTGCTTAGAAACAGAAGCCAGAAGCGAGACAACACGACCATGAATGGAAACTTACTTTCCCTCTATATAACTATAACAGCTATTCCTGAGCCTTTTATCAAAACGGCGCCGGCCTCGTTTTTGAGCAAAGACGTAAAGCCGTTCACCTTGTCTCCTTCACCTTGTCATTCTCATTCCTAAAGGACGTTAAGTAATATTTTTCACTGCTCGGAGCCGCTCGGAGAATGTATAAGGAAGTTATATTAATCCACATAAATGTTATGATCGTATAGAGGTATCACGGTTACTTACCGACAGAAATGACTGTGTATAACACTAATATTAATGTAATTGGCTCGAAGATATTAGCACTTGAGTGCTACACTGTACAACACAAAACAAGTAGATTCTTCATAGTTATAACTCCGAGATATAACTTACGATGATTAACCCGCCAACCTTTTCTTGACAATAATGCAGACTAAGAAATGCGCATGACTGTAGTGCATGAGCACCATAAACTTACTGATGTCATCCTCAAAATAGCAAATCAGGATCAGTAGTGGCGGCAGAAAGCAGCTGTCAATTTTGTATTTGTCGTTTTGTTTCCTAATAAACATCACATGTGTTTAAAGTTTCGGTTACGAAAACGTCAGTTGCCTAGGTTTTAAATATTGCATTTGTGTTTTAAGTCCACTAATCAGTAAAAACTAGGACATTAGGGCACTAAGGTTGTACTGGTTGGTCTAAGGTTTGTGCAAAGCAAATTGTCCCGAACGTTCCGTTCAAGATTAGCATGTACCATTTGTGCAATTTACTCTAACTTACAGAGAGTCTGGAACTAGTTTGACTATTGGCGTAGGACCTGGAGCTACTTTTTCTACCAGTTCCAGGTGGAACACAATTTTCCGTTTGGATGTTCCGGTTGGGAATGTTGTATACTACCACTCAAGTGGACGTTCCGTTTATTTTGCAAAATTTCTGGTCGGGTAAACCGAAGTAGCCTTACCATTTCCAGCCCAACCGAAATTATCAGATCTTTTTGTGAATGGTAAACACTCTTATAAGTGCCAGGGTCAGATATTAGATTTTGTGAAAGAGAGAGTTTAGCGGTTTGTATTGACATGGTAAAACAACTAAAATGACGAAAGTATAGCAAACCGAGAAAATATGCTTTTTTTATTTGTTTACAACGGAAATGTACTTTTAGATTTTTAAAAATATTAGCATTACATCAAAGTCTGAGGACAATTGCATGGTGATTATAGTTTCTTGTAATTCAATAAGCGGCCACGGTTTGGTTAAAATTATCCGTGAGAGGACCATGGAGTAACCCTAGCTAAATATGCAGGTAGGTATAGATATATTTTACAATATTGCAATAGTGGTAAAGCTTTGGGTCAGTTTCATAGAAATCTACAGGACTAGCCCAGTTTAGAGAAGTTCAGTGATCGTAGCTTAGAGACTTGGGTTCATCTGGTAGGTATGCCTTAAGGGTATTTAAATTAACGTGAGCTAGTTTTAGGCCGGAGAAGGTTCCTTTTCAATAGCCAATATCACAGCAGAAAACAATCGAACCATCGTTTTACTGTTTAATCACGTGCTTGCAGAGTTTGATGGAAGTCAATTTTCATTTGCAATTTACGCAAATGTGTCATTCCAATGCATTACAATAATTGTCTTATGAGGCCTAATTCCTAGCTTTGATTCCCTCACGCACTGGTGACTGGTTCTGTCCTCAGTGTCCATTTAGTGGCTAGAGGCCACACATGCGCATGCTGCTGTAAGACTATCGCGAAGTATTTCATGGCCAGAGGCTCCCTCAGGGCTTGAGGACCGTGGTGTGGGAGGAGGAACGGTAGGAGAAGCGTTACAGAGATCTTTGCCACAGCAATCGAGTACGCATGTTCTATTAGCATGCTTGCATAACGTTAACTTTACTTCGCTATTATCACAGAATGCGTTCGTAGCACAGGATCTCTTGAAAAGTTGAACTGCACAGGCTCCAGCACCAATTAAAGTACTAGTAGATGTGTAAAACACACACGTCCTCGCCACTTAAACGGGTCACCTCTGTTTCATTCTTATCACAACCTGCCAAACCCTTTTTTACCACTACAATTTATACTGCACTTGATTCCAAAAGCGGAAGAAAATCAGTCGAGGCATTGATTATGGTGGTCGAAAACAGTTTTGTAGTACTTTATTAACTGAAATGGAGGTGAAGAATGGTAAATAGCTGCTACTTCTAACTCTTCGTTATTCTAGGAAATTAAATCGTGCTTGAACTCAAAGCCAGCGTGGGACGTACACGCAGATCCAGGTAATGCCATGACTAGATTGAGTGGAATAAGTGTCGTTTATTATATAGACAGCCCCTGGAAATAAGCAAACGCGCTCTCTGATTAGCTTGCTATTAACAGGCCATCGGCTTATATCGTGCAAGTTAGAAGTAGGCCTGTTATCAGGATTCACACAAAACGCCATTGTCAATGTCGTTTTATCCCTAGTGTGGTTTGTTGACTGCCCCACTTTCGAATAGCTCTTCAGGTTTAAATAAAAGGTTCTTGGTGGAAAGGCTCGAAAAATCGAAAATTCTAATAACTTGCCAAAAGAACACTTTTGGGGAGCTATCTTCGAAAATGTTACTTAAACTTTCTGGAATTCTATTGTTCTCGAGAAATTCGGAAAAAAACGGTTTTGGTTAATCGATGGTGCAAAAATCAGGCTCAAAATAAAACATTTTGAGTGCGCTTACTTTTAAACAATTTGCAACGCCAGAAAACAATTTTAATTTTAAATGATAGCAATACTCTTCTACTTTCTAACAATGGGAATTGCTTGGGGTTTCGCTTTAGTTATTTGGTTCGGTTGTTCTTGGAAACAAAGGCGTTTTACTCACTTCGGAAAGAGGCAAAAACTGGGTAACTTCAGAGGCTTAAAGTGGGTCTTGGTATGGCTAATATCAAATTGAAATAAATAGTGTGATAAGATTTGGCCATACTTCTATTATGATACGAAATAAAAAATCTGGGCAATCTGAAGGCAAGTTTTTCGTCGCTTTCAATCGCCTCGGGTTCCATCATGGTCGAAAGCTAACCGTACACTGGTCTAGCTTGCTTGCTCAATCTCACGTGATTCCTTTCTGACGTAGACCATGATGGTCGAGGTAGAATTGTAATAATGCTAGTTACTACAACGGTATAGTGAAAACAATCAGTAATTGGACGCTTCTTTTGACTCTAAGTAAGACTTAATTCAGTGCTTTGTGTGGTAATCAGTCACAAGAAAGCTTAACACAAGAAAATTAAAGACTCCAAAGTATCCACTAAATCTCATCAATTTCAGTTCTTCCTAAGAAAGAAAATGCGAATACACAATACAAGCCGTAGATCCTGACTAGGGTGACTCATGGTACATATTACGTTTTACATACTAGACACATAATTTAAAGAGATTGTTTAACTGAACGTTATTGCAATGTTATCTTTCTGGACGGAAAGATAGTTACGGTCTAAAACAAATCCAGACTGTACATTAGGTCGCGAATATCATCATGACCATATTTGAGGAAAAGGTCAAGGCTCCGTTGCATGGTGTATCACCAACACTGATGCAGCAAGCCACGGCACATTTCGTTATTTTGCCACCGCTGCGGTCAACTTGGTCGTCGTCGCTATCCTGGCACTTTTTCTTACTCTCCTCTCATGACTCTTTCGACCTGCACCCTCTAATCTCACCCTCTTTGTCCTTGTCTGTCTTGTAGTGAGCCTTCCAGCACGTTAAGCCCTGAGCGCCGGTGCAGTTTAACTTTGTTTGTTTTGTATTGTATTGCAGTTCTCTTCGCTGTCTTCCCCCTCTTTGCTGCATTCGTAGCACTGGAAGGAATAAGCTGCAAACACATCCAAAACACAACTCTTAGTGTTGTTGTTGTTGTTGTTGTTGTTGTTGTTCAATTTCTTCGTTTACATCGTTTGATAGTTGCATTCGTGAGGGCAACTTGAGTTTTACCAGTCTCAACTTAGGCTTTTAGTTAGTACAAACAAATTCCCAAGGGTTCATTGTAGCTAACGTTAGTACCTGCTGTGCTATAAGCATACCCATTTGCCTATTATCAACATTGGTATATAATGCACGCGTGCATTACTTGAAATCGGACCGGGCAAACCCGGTCCGGATAGCAAAATCCTGGACAGTTACGTGCGCGTAATTAGCTAATCAAATGCAAGGATTTACGATTCCGGCCCGCTGAGATGCTTCAGGAAAAATACAAAAGATTATTAAGCTGTGACATTTAAATCGAAGCACACTTGTCATCTTCAGGTACCATGTCCATGTCTTAAATTTATTACGCTTGGTCATGCTTTGGTCCTCTATTAACGCACCGGTGGTACTAATTTCAATATTAATCCACTAGCGTAGTTTTGAAGATCACTCTAGAAATCTGTTAGACTGTTGTCCATTCCAAATTCCTCGATTGCATGATTTTTAACGTCCATTTCATTGTGTATACGGAACAAAAGAAAGAATTCATCTATAATGGTTAATTGGTTTTGTGGTTAGATTATTGCACATGAAAGGAGCTTAACCACGACTCTTCGTTCTTCAAGACTAAATCGAGCAGACTTTGCTAAGCCATAAGCGCAGCTATACACTATACTATACTAGACTATACTATACCATACCATACCATACCATACCATACCATACCATACCATACCATACCATACCATACCATACCATGCCATACCATACTATACCATACCATACCTTACCGTACCCAAATTGTGAATTAGCCAATCAGAAGCCTAGTTTACTGTCATGATTTTCTACGATATCAAGTCACTGACCTGATATCCTACGATATCATGGACAGTTTGTGAAACTCGCATTTTTTTGCAGACTTTAGAGGCAAAAATTACAACAGAAATACCACGAAATGTAAAACTATTACATTTGTTAAACGAGAAAGTAATTTGTTTAACGGTAAGAGAGGGGAAAAAAAATACAATTTCGCGTCAAAATTGGAAGCGGCTACACTGGCGGGCGCTCGCGTGAACGACTGCGTCTCGCCAAAATACGAACCATGGCTCGACCAAACTCGCCTGATATGCCGCCGAAGCGTACCAAAAAGGTACGATTAGGTATAAATACTATACTAGTATTAAATAATGATACTGATGAGGAAACCTGACTGATAAGTTGTTTAGCTGAATATGTTTTTACTGTTGCACAGTTTTGTGCTGGGTTGTGTTGACTCCCACTTCGGACCGTGAAGATGACTTAATTAATGGAGAAACCTTAATATATAGGTTTAGCCATGCCTAAAAGCGGAGCCTCCAAGGAATAAACTGGTGCTCGTTTCTCAAAAATAGTCCTGAAACTTTTTGCTCTGAAATATATTTCGGGGCTTTCTTTGGCTCGTTCCCTTTCGAAAAGTGTTTCTCAAAAAGCCCGAAAGTGTTCCGAATTGTCCTCCAAGATTTTGAGGATCTGTTTTAAAACCAAGCTCGAAAGGTCATTCTAGAGGCTGAGCACAGCTTAATTTTTTTTTTCGGGCATCAAACTGAACGCATATTTTACTCAGGAGCAGTCTTGCTTGGTTTTTTAAATGTTTCCATATCCTGTCATTAACTGTCAAGGCTTGTCAAATCTCCTTGGATTATTGGCTGTTGGCTCGAATGAACTTGAAACGGCGCTCATGTACAACAACAAAATAAAACTTATTCTGAAGTAAATGGGTTATCTTCATCGCGTTCGGATGTTCAGTTAACAAATAACATGAACTGCCCCTATTAGTCTGGTCAAAATTTATACCATCAACATTGAAAACGAGCAAACACCAAACACGCTTTTAATTATGGCATAAGTTTTGCGGATGCGAAGTAAGCCCATTTAAAGTTAGGCGCTTTGAGGAACGCAAAACAACTTGTTTTTCGGAAGCTTTTCGGATAAAATAGCCTTAAACCGACAACTGCTTCGCTTACTATTGAAAAGTTCTAGGACAAGAAAATCGACAATTGCACAAACCGATCCGACAGTTAAAATTGAAAGCAATTATTCGCCGTAAGTGATGCTTGTGCAGTTGCCTTGCGACTGTGCTTTGACCTACTGTTATGAATAAACAAACACAAAATAATAAACAGAGAAATCATTTTTGAAAAAGTTTATTCGAAAACCCGTAAGTTTATACTTAAATGCAATTCGCATTACACTTCCAGCATGGCAAAATATTCTAAGACTACATCTGTCACAAATCTGAGCTCGTTTTCTAATAATTTTTTGAAGTCAAAAGTAAATGACACATTTCTAATGACATAAATTCAATTTCAAAATGTAATTTCTTTGACCGTAATAAATACTCAAAATCATGCACCTTAAACCCTTTAAAAACTTCACTTACTCGGTTGTGTTTCAGAACAAGGCAAGCTCTCCGCCGTGAAGAAAACAAAGCGATGAGGTCCTTTGAAGGCAGCTTTCGTAACTTGAAGTTTTCGCCTACTACCAGTATTCTTTTGAACTTTTTCTTTCCATTTAGAGGTATTAAGAGGCTGTCTCTGTAAAAACCACCCACTCAATTTCGCGTCAAAAATAAGTTTGCCTGAAACTCTGCCAACAGAAAGACTTTACCAAGGCTAGAACTAAAACAGGTTTGGTTTGGTTCAAAATGATTTTCTGGCCGCGCTGGGAGCTGTTAAACATTTTGTCCCATCTGGGCCCGTTTACACGTCTCGAAAATTAAAAATTAGGTATTTTTTGTGGCGTTATAAAAAATTCGATTCGCGTCATCTAGCAATGAACTTTACGTCATTTTGCTCATAAGCCTTTCTAGTTTTCTAAATAAGAAACAATGTTCTTCTCTATTTAACCTGAAAGGCGAAATCAATCGTCTTATGAGCCCTACCAATCGCCATCCGAACGAAGGCTGAAAATGCCCTTGATTTGGAAGCTTATTTTTATAATCTGGGACTTAGTTGACAGCTCTAGCTTACCTAGTGGAAAAGCGCAATCCTTTATCGGCACACATATGCAAAAACCCCTGTACGATTTCAGTATTTCAAAAGTTATGACCGTTTGTATCAGCACATTTGCCCGCATTTACGATTTTCAGCCTAATGCTAATCGACACATTTCGATCAGATTTTGTCATAAATACAGCTCACCTGCTTTGCAGCTCGGGCTTATTTCCAACTTCAGCCATTTTCCAGTTCCTGGGATGGCTCAATTCCACGATAGATCCTGTAAATAGGTGGGTATTGCCTTCGAAGATTGAGCACGGCCTCTGCCGTGTCGCGTGTTAGCGAACCAAACCGCGAAACCATGGCCACGTCTCCCGCTAGAAATAGGTGATTAAAACATCGAATTCCCTCGAGAATCGGACAACAAACTATCCAACTTTGGTATTTAGGAAGATAACCGAGAACTGAGGGCTTAAATCTCGAAGAAATCTTTCCGTTAAATCGCCGAATTAGCTGATGACACATCGTCGACTTGTGTTGCGCCGCTGCTTTCGCGAAGGTCCGCACAAATGGGGAAACCGCTGATTGCTTCAGGATTCTAACCGTTCTTTTTTTTTTTTTTCAAAATAATGGAAACCTGCAAAAATCTCATACCAAACCGTAATTATTAGTAAGAATAATTAAACCTTAGAATTCCCTAGTACTTTCAGTATTTTGCAATAGAGTAGTAAGTATCCACGCGTTTTATAAAATTGCGTTACCTGTGTATTTGCGTGACTTCTTGTTGCAAGAGGATACTCCAGGTAAACGCTAGGAGAAAAAGGTTCTCTTGAAAAAGAAATATTTTGCATTTTGTTTGTCTTTTTATGCAAAATGTTTTGATTCGACAAAGTTAACGCAGTGCTGATTCTAGCGTTTTTGTTCTCTCGTTAAATGGCCTAGATTTCAAACGCATGAATTGGCACGGTGATGTTTGAATTTAATGACAGATCACAATTGCACGATCATAACAAAATAAATTCATAATTACACGTGTAATTGACTTCTTGTTTTTATCGAGAATAGTCTTCAAAAAGCCTCATGCATGAACTCCAGGGTCCAAAATGTATACCTTATGTTTCAGTTGCCAACATTCAGAACATCCTCGAAGAATTGTTTCGTTGCTTTGAGCCCTCCAATTTCCAGTCCATTTGCAATCGAGTCTATGTTAGGGCTTCCCCGTTTCGCTTTCAGTTTTCAGTATTTTGATCCCCGTAAGGTTCAAAAACCCTCTAGAAAATTGTTGCATATGATAATATACTAAAGTCGCCATTTTTTGAAAGCGTGTAATTTTTGATCGACTAAAAAACTCTTTCTAGGTTCCCCTAAACCTCCAAAACCTAAACCTCTTCTCTCCCTTCCCTCATAGAATATCGCGACCTTAAATATCCCTATTGCGAAAAAACTTACGCATTTCTTAAGACGGCGTCAAGGCCCCCCAAGGCCTGGCCCGTCTAATAAGACTCCTAATGTTCAAAACTATTTTATCTGTTTCATTCCGCAGGTCCGGCAGGACCCCATATGTTTTACTTTGTTCATGTAATATAATTTTGCAGGTATTCTTATCATTAGCTGTCGTATAAGAAAGGCCAGGCCTTGGGGGGCCTGAGCGCCGTCTTAAGAAATGCGAAAGTTTTTTCGTAGCAGGCGATATTCTATGGGAGAAGGGAGAGAAGAGGGCTTATGTTTGGACCCTGGTTTTCGTGGGGCAATCCATTGCAATCCATCCACTAGCACTTATGTTTGGAGGTATTAGGGGACCTTAGAGAGAGTTTTTCAGTCGACCAAAAATTACACGCCTTCAAAAAATGACGACTTTAGTCTATTATCGTATGCAACAACGTTTTAGAGGGTTTTGCACCTTATGGGGATCAAAATACTGAAAGCTGAAAGCTAAACGGGAAAGCCCTAACATAGACTCTATTGCAAATGGACTGGACATTGGAGGGCACAAAGCAACGAAATAATTGTACGAGGACAGAATAAGACACCCTTCTAAAAGAGAAAGCACATCTAAATGTTGGCAACTGAAACATAAGGTATACATTTTGGGCCCTGGAGATCATACATGAGGCTTTTTGAAGACTTTTCTCGATAAAAACAAGAGGTCAATTACACGTGTAATTATGAATTTATTTTGTTATGATCGTGCATTTGTCGTCTGTCATTAACTTCAAACATCGTATGCCAATTCACGCATTTGAAATCTACAACTATGGCCATAATTCTTGGGACACTTTGCTCAAATGTCGTCCCGTTAGCGTCATTTGAAAAATACTCTTGCCTCGCCCCCTCCCCCCTGTACAATGTTGAAGAGTTAGGTTTCGAAACTGGTGACGGATCTTCAACATTGTTTGGGGAGGTGGGGGGGGGGGGCAGAGATACTCACAAACCTTGTAAAAGACTTCTAATTACAGAGGAGATTACACTTTCTTACTTCTCATTGAAATATTACCAAGTGTCCCAAGGTCTAATGGCCATAATTGTAGGTCATGTAAAGAGAGAACAAAAACGCTAGAGTCAGCACTGCGTTAACTTTGTCGAATCAAAACATTTTGCTTAAAAAAAAAGACTTAAACAAAATGCAAAATATTCCTTTTCAAGAGAACCTTTTTCCCCTAGCGTTTACCTGGAGTATCCTCTTGCAACAAGAAGTCAGGCAAATACACAGGTAACGCAATTTTATAAAACGCGTGGATATTTACTACTCTGTTGCAAAATACTGAAAGTACTAGGGAATTCTAAGGTTTAATTACTCTAGTAATTACGGTTTGGTAGGAGATTTTTGAGGTTTCCATTATTTTGAAAAAAAACAAAACAAAGAACGGTTAAAATCCTGAAGCAATCAGCGGTTTCCCCATTTGTGCGGACCTTCGCGAAAGCAGCGGCGCAACACAAGTCGACGATGTGTCATCAGCTAATTCGGCGATTTAACGGAAAGATTTCTTCGAGATTTAAGCCCTCAGTTCTCGCTTATCTTCCTAAATACCAAAGTTGGATAGTTTGTTGTCCGATTCTCGAGGGAATTCGGCTGCAAATCGATGTTTTAATCACCTATTTCCAACGGGAGACGTGGCCATGGTTTCGAGTTTTGGTTCGCTAACAAGCGACACGGCAGAGGCCGTGCTCAATCTTCGAAGGCAATACCCACCTATTTACAGGATCTATCGTGGAATTGAGCCATCCCAGGAACTGGAAAATGGCTAAAGTTGGAAATAAGCCCGAGCTGCAAAGTAGGTGAGCTGTATTTATGACAAAATCTGATCGAAATGTGTCGATTAGCATTAGGCTGAAAATCGTAAATGCGGGCAAATGTGCTGATACAAACGGTCATAACTTTTGAAATACTGAAATCGTACAGGGGTTTTTGCATATGTGTGCCGATAAAGGATTGCGCTTTTCCACTAGGTAAGCTAGAGCTGTCAACTAAGTCCCAGATTATAAAAATAAGCTTCCAAATCAAGGGCATTTTCAGCCTTCGTTCGGATGGCGATTGGTAGGGCTCATAAGACGATTGATTTCGCCTTTCAGGTTAAATAGAGAAGAAAATTGTTTCTCATTTAGAAAACTAGAAAGGCTTATGAGCAAAGTGACGTAAAATTCATTGCTAGATGACGCGAATCGAATTTTTTATAACGCCACAAAAAAAGCCTAATTTTTAATTTTCGAGACGTGTAAACGGGCCCAGATGGGACAAAATGTTTAACAGCTCCCAGCGCGGCCAGAAAATCATTTTGAACCAAACCAAACCTGTTTTAGTTCTAGCCTTGGTAAAGTCTTTCTGTTGGCAGAGTTTCAGGCAAACTTATTTTTGACGCGAAATTGAGTGGGTGGTTTTTACAGAGACAGCCTCTTAAATGTTTCTTTCTCAAGTTTAAAACTACAGTACCGTCGAACAATCGTTTTGCTAAATAAACTTAAGCTTTTTAAAGAAACCTCTTTTTCAAAAGCGACGATGGTCATGCGATTTCCCGCCAAGAAAACGCCGGTTGCCCAAAAGCACCGCGCGATTTCCCGCCAAGAAAAGATGGCATTCTCCACTCCCGGTCGGGTTGCCTTGGGACTTCCCTGCCCCTCCCCCAGAGTCTGTACGGACGGTCGGACGGACGGATGGACGGACGTACGCTGACGTCACAACCAAAATTTTTCGGATCGATAGATTACCAAATTTCCTTAGCAATGGAGCTCCGCTGGCGGGCTTTGCCCGCAGGCTTCGCTATAACTGACTTTTCAAACCTAAAGAAAATGATATGGACAAACGCTGAACAAAGTGATTTAACTGGCCCACTAGCCGATGCATGAGGAATTGTGTACTTACTTAAAACAGCTCCCATGACACCGAAACCACAAGTTGGTCAACAAAAGAGGGAGTTAGTTTCTAAGATACTGTAGTGTCGATGGGGAAGTGAAACACAAAACTTTGGATTTATCAACTGAGTTGATAAGGTAAATGGGCCACCGTAAAAAGATTGAAAGCTGACGTTTCGAGCGGTAGCCCTTCGTGGATTCGCTCTGACGAAGGGCTAACGCTCGAAACGTCAGATTCAATCCCCTTTACGGTGGCCAATTTACTTTAGCAACTCAGTTGATAAATCCAAAGTTTGGTGGTCAAAAAAAGCACTAATGTGAAACCTATTTCGACTCTATGAATACTTACTTTGAGTCAGCTTATCGTCTTTAATCTGTATAATTACGGTTTTAAACTTACCTACGCAATATGGCTGTGCAAAACACCAGAAAGGCAAAAGAAAGATTCTTCATCTATACGCTGACTACGGACTCACCAACAGCCACAGAACGTTTAATTCAGGTGAACTAAGTCACGTCACTCTCAAAACAGCCAATCTGTGCCCAGAAATCGCTCAAATTTTCGCCCTATCTCAATCCTCGCTATTGTGTCTAAGATTTTAGAACGTCATGTACATTCTAACTTCTACGGTTTTCTTGCCAGTTATGATCTTCTCACGGACTTCCAGTTTGGCTTTAGATGGTTTCGCTCTTGTGAGCTTGCAGTTATGAACCTCTCGGACTGTATACTCGCCAATATGGACCGTGGCCTTCTTAGTGGACTTCTCTTAATTGACCTAAAAAAGGCCTTTGATCTGGTCAATCATAGCACCCTGTTGTTTAAACTCGGCGTATACGGTTGTTCTCCATCCGCACTTAAGTGGTTTAACTCGCATCTTACTGGCCGCTCCCAGAAAACGTCATTTAAAGGGGCTTTGTCCGATTCACTTCCTATGTCTGTCGGAATCCCTCAGGGGAGCATACTTGGACCTCTATTCTTTCTTGTTTTCATAAATGACCTCCCACTTTATTTGTCCTCTACTTTTGACACTAACCTTACTATGTTTGCCGATGATACTACCATTCTCACATCTGGATCCACTGTGCAGGAAGTTGAACTTCGACTAAACCTGCTTGCTACCGATGTGTCATCCTGGGCAAATCTCAACCGCATGGCCCTAAATTCTTCCAAAACTAATACTATGCTGATTGCTTCTCCCCAAAAGCTAAGATTCTTAACTTCTCAATCACTTGATGTAGCAGTCAATAACACCATTGTGGACCAAGTCCTCGAGGCTAAAGTTCTCGGCGTGGCATTTGACCACCATCTCTCGTGGGAGCAGCATGTTGATAGTCTGTGTTGTAAACTGAACAGCCGTCTCTCGCTTTTGCGAAGAATTAGCTCCTTCCTTACACAAGAAGGCTCCCTGCATTATTACAATGCTTGTGTTCACACTCAAGTGAATTAAGGAAAGGGTCTCCGCAGATTTGGAGGGGGGTGGTCTAGTTTAGAATACTTTCAAGGTACTGATTAGAAAGTTTGGCAGAGTCGAGAATTTTCTTGAAGTATTTAATTTTTGTCTTCGTGAACTTTGTTTTTACGTCACGTGACATACCACGCCCAATTTTTACAATTTATTTTGATTGAAATTTACAATAGTTTAAGACAACGAATCCCCATTAAGTTTGCCTTGTATCAATGACTTGAGGCAAAAGGTTTAGGGAACTAATTGGGTTTTGAGAATTCAGGTACTTTCTTTAAACTATGACGTTTTAATTTTGGAGAGGGACTGGGACTAGAGAAAAACAGTAAATAGTTACGTAACAATTAAGACGATTTCCGCACAACGTTCAAGCAGTAAGTGCAAAAATTAAGTTACCAAAAAAATACTTACAGTACTGTCACATTTTGAGAACAGATAAGAAGAACTTATCGTTACTTTTGCTACCAAGCTGACCCCGCGAGAGAAAATTGGATTTGAAGTTATCCATATTTCAATTAAAAAGACGCTTCATGTCAGTTCAAAACAAAATGGCCCCCGTTTTTAGCATACTTTTACGAGATTTGAAATTAATTTTCTTGAGAATGCTTGAGAATTTCATCGCGGGGTCACTTGGGCAAGTGAACTAGAGTGAGACATTTCAAATAGCATTTAAAATGTTACCGTGCTATGAGTAGTTTTTTGGTAAATACTTTTTGCACTTATTGCTCGAACGTTGAGCGGAATCCGTCTTAACCTTTTGAGGAAACCCCGTTTAATTTAAACTACCTTTCCACAATGCGGAGATTTTGGAAGAAAGATAGGTAGTTATAACGTTGATTATCATGTTGTAATCGAACTGTTGCAAATTTTGCATAAATTAGGGCGTGGCCGATGATGTGACCGCGGCAAACACACGAATTTATCCAAAAAGTTGATTTGTCTCTTATTACACAATTATAAGCCATTTTGTCTTGAATAGCAACGCTTCTAAAAAAATGTCGAAAAAAGGTGATATTTCATGAGGAGCCATTCCTTAATCCACCTCAGCACTAGTCAACTTGTTTATTGTTCTAGCGCCTGGGGCACCTGCTCCCAGACACTACTCCTTCGTCTCCTTCGCGTGCAGAAACATGCTGCTCGTATAATTCTCGGCGCTGACTTTGCTACACCTTCTGTTGCCCTTTTTTCTAAACTTCAATGGATCCCAGTAAATGAAATGATAAAATGTAAGAAGCTGCAGCTACTTTTCTCTATTATGGCTAATCCTGAAGCTCCTCTTTGTCTTAAACAGAAGTTCTCCTTTCTATCCACTACACAGACTACTCGTATAACTAGAGGTACAACTTCTCATAATTTAGTTATTCCCCAGCCTAGAACAAATTTGGGTAAGCGTACTTTCTCGTACTCCGCCACTGTTCTCTTTAATGCCCTCGAGGTTGATTTAAAGATACTTGCTGCGCACCCCCTTGCCTCGCCTAGTGCTTTTTCTTCCTTCTCGTTTTCGCTAAAGCATAAACTTCGTGGCCTTTTCCTGCAAAACCTCAATACTGTCTCCCGGAGCTTTGTTGCCATGAATGCCGCTTTCTTCTTAAATGCCGCTGTTTTTTTTAGTATGTGACTACTTCATGTTTCTTACCTTATTACTTCTCTTTCTTATAGTTTAGCTTTGAATATCTGTTATTTTGTAATGTTTTATGTTTATTTTGAGGGCCATATGTTAGAAAACTGTAAAAGGTTACTATGTTCACCCTCGTTAAATAAAGTGTATTGTATTGTATTGTATTGTATTGTATTGTATTGTATTGTATTGTATTGTATTGTATTGTAATTTTGCCCTATTGTCATGGCTTAAAGTTTTTTTTTTCGAACACAACAGTTGCCTAAGTGTTTGGTGTTTCGTTTGTGTTTATCTTCCACAAGTCTAATTATATAATGCATAAGGTTATTGTTGAATGCAGCACACTTGAATAATAACAAGGAAACCTGGCTTTATCAAAGACGGGCCCTTATAAGATGAGGTTCTACAGTTGTGGGAACCTAGTAGCCTGCGTGCAGACGTCTCCTATTTCCTTCCACCCGCGGAAAAGGGACGTCTGCGAAACGGCGTCGCTAACCGTGTTCCAATATCCTGCTGTTTTTCAGGAATTCGTGGAAAGTGCTTTTATTGGTTGCTTGACAATAGCCACTGTTAGAAACAACTCTGATTGGCTATCGTCGGGAAATGCTCGAGATAATGTATGCGATCTACATTTAGCGGGGCTTTCCATTGATAAAAACATCTCCGATTGTGTGTTGTGTTTCTCGACTATTCTGAAAAACAACGACAGAAACCTTGTGAAAAGTCGCAGTGAATTTAAAGTTCAGGAAGAAATCCTTTCCCTTCAGTTCATCGTACACGAAACATCGTCATATATTTATAGATCGTGCGTGGGAAAGTTGCGAAAGCGGAGAGGTCTTTACGCCAACGTGAGAAAAATCGAGGACGAACTTTTTAGCGATTATAGTTCCAAAGCTTTCAAGGTAGGACTTACAGTAAAAAAAAAAAGATCGAGACACTAGGAAAGGACAGCGTAGGAACTTCGGCTTCTCCCGAGAAGCGAATTCTTTTGGAGGAGTCGGTAGATTGTTCGTCGAACGATCTCAGTTCGCTGGTTACGTCAACTCCTGTGAAAGCCGTTCGCAATGCTTCTGTGAGAAAAATTCAGATTCCTCCTCTTAGTCCTGTTCGACCTCCGATCATGGAGCGATCAGAGGGAAACGATTCTGGCACAGAAAACAAAACTGTGTTATCATAATTTATGCGAAATTTAAAACCCGAACAGCAGGATACTGGAACACGATTAGCGACGCCGTTTCGCAGACGTCCCTTTTCCGCGGGTGGAAGGAAATAGGAGACGTCTGCACGCAGGCTAGGAACCTAGATTCACGGACAATTTCTATTGGGTATCAAAGATAAATAAATTTTACGTGATCTGTTTTGGAAATTGCAAAACGGAAAGACATAACGTAGCATAAAAGACTACATAAAACATGTCGCAAAAATGAAAACCCGCAGCAATAATTTTATACCAAACCGTAGATGCTAGAATTAAACCCCTTAATTCTACTACAGCCCTTGCATTTTCATTATTTTGCAATGCAGAAACAAACTACTACAATAAACTACAATAACTACAATAAAAAACTACAAGTTCGAACTAAAAAGTGAGCTCTCAACCCCATCAAATTTTGTTGGGCAACGGTTGCAGTGATAAAATAGGAATGTGCGCGAGCCCATTACGACGTCAATGTAAAAATAGAAACTCAACAACAATAGTCAGGTGAATGTCATTAAAGATGTGTTTATTGTTCATCGTGGTGTAAAATAGGCAAGATGAACGTTTATACGTTTGTCTCACGATGGAATCGCTTTGAGTTGTTGATCGCGACGTTTCGACTGAAATACTGCTAGTCCTCATCGGGCGATGAGGTCGATTGTGTTCCCTCACAGGTCCGCTTTGTGGTTGATCGGCTGTTGTGCTTTTTGATCGTAGGTATCCAAGCTTTAGGAATTTCGATTCCACTTTCTCTATTGATGTTATTAGGATGAAGACTTGTATCGATAGCCTCTTTGACCCTACGTGTGTACCAGTGAGGGTCACGATCAATAAACTTAACTTCTTTCCAAATAGGAAGATGCCCGGTTTCGTTAGCGCGCTCCGAAACTGCGGAGGTTTGCGTACGAGCAAGCCGTATATCTCTGTCGTGTTCTTTTGTCCTGTCTTGCATCGCTCTCCCTGTTTACCCAATGTATACTTTGCCGCACTCACATGGAATCTTTTATACGACACCGTCTTGTTTAGTTGGTTCAAGGGCGTCTTTCGGTCGCACTAAGTGAGACCTAAGAGTTGTCTCTGATTTGAAGACGGTGCGTACACCCTGTTGTTGTAGGCAGCGGCGAAGAACCTCTGATAACCCTTTTATGTAGGGTAGAACCGCAGTAGATTTAAATTCTTGCGTAGGTTCTTTGTTGGCTGTTGGTCTTGCTGTCTTTGTGAGCACGACAGAGATATACAATAGTCAGGTGATTACTAACATATTTGCTGCAATTCTCGTTAACTCTAAAATCAGCAAATGGACCATATGTTCCGTTAAGATAGTTGCATGGTGTTGAAAATGAAACAACTCTAAGAATCTCCCTACAACTGTTGCCGAGGTAAAAATAACAAAACGAGATAAGAAAACACTTTCCATACATTTTTGGAGGAAGAAGTTTCTTATGCATTACGGTAGCCAGAAGCCTATGCGGTAGCGGATTTGCCTATAGCAAAAAACAAAACAAAAAAGGAGGGAGGGTGGGTGGAGTGAAACCTTAGCAAAACATTTGGACCATCCAGGGGGAGATCCTACGGGATCCACGCATGCGCAATGCACTCAAAATAAAGAGTAAGAAATTTTCTTTCTGTTTAAAATCCTTTATTATTACTCTTATTGAATGACAATAAAATAATATACTTCTCAAAAGCATAAAACGCCTGCTGTTACATATCATGCCTCATAATGTGAAATGGACCATGAATTGGACAAAATAATTCTACGTATTCACTTCACAGTAGCTGGAGAAAAATTAACTAAGTTTTCTTTCATTTTCACGATCGATTACTAGATGTACAAGGCACAAGGAAAAGTCTTTAGAACAAACTTAAGCTGTGCAAGATTGCAGGTATCATCAAGAGCACAGTGTTCCTGGCCTTGGAGACTAAAAAGGCACCATTGCAGGGTGTGTCATCATCATTGATGCAGCAAGCAACGGCACATTTAAGTTTCTGACCGTCGTCGTCAAGAAGCTGGTCATCGTCACACTTCTTCTTTGTCTCTTCACAGTCACTTTTCTTCATGCACTCGCCTCTCCTTTCACCAGTTTCACCTTTTTTTTTTGTATCAAAGTGCGCTTTCCAGCAGGTTTCCTCCGTGTTGCAGTTTTCCTTACTCTCTTTTTCGTCGCTTTCTTCCGCACTTTTTTCATCGCATTTGTAACACTCAAAGGAATAAGCTGTAAATATGTATAAAGTAAATCTCAGTTCTTATACGTTAAATATGTTAAATATATTCTAAATAGATTGAAAAACCTCCAGTTTAGAGTAGGGGTAACGTAACAGCAGCTTTGAAGAGGTTCAAATTCTTCTGCTAAGTTTGCTACAACTTTTACTGACAATTATTAACGTATAGTTTAAATAACATGAGGACATATAACACTGTTTCCCTTGGAACTGCAATAAGAGCACACGATATATATACAGACTGTATGGCCCTACAAATGCACCCGTATGACAAAGCCATATATTCTCTTTCCTTATTTACGTGCTTTGGAAGAAACGTTATAACGTCCTAACGACCATAACAGAAGAGGCCCCTGTAGAGAAGTGGTTACCTGGAGACGAATAAATAAACAATTTCGTTATGCCTTGCGGCAGTCAATTTCTGTTTGCTTAATCGGTTATCAGGGTCGTAACGAGGTATGTGGGATCAGGGATCAAAGGGGTGGGATCGGGGATCAGAAGGGTGGGATCAAAGACCACAGCCCTGGGATCAGGAATCACAGACCATGGGATCGGGATCAGCAGTTTCTTATAGGGATCAGGGATTAGGCTGTACCACATTTGTGGGATCAGGGGCGAAAATTGGTCACGCTTTTGGAATCAAGGAACAGAAATTTGCGTACAAAAATGGGATCAGAGATGAAAAAACATACCTCGTTACCACCCTGTGTTATGCAAATTTAATATTCTTCGTGTTCAACAACTTTTCGAAATTAAGCTATACATAGCCAACTGACGAAACCAATTTAATTTTGATTGCACAACTGAACTACTTGCGTGAACTATTCTAAGATTAAAGAAATGTCTGTCAAGCATTTTCCTTGTGCTTTCGATGCACAAATTCCTCGATAGCGTGATTTTCAATATCCAGTTTTATTTATTGTACATATGAATAATAGTCCTTAATGCTTAATTACATAGAACTGCTTTCAAGTTGACACCCTAGGTTTAATTACACTCTATCATTTTGTCAGTGATGTAAATTTACATCTCTCAAGTAAAAATAGTTCTTCTTATGACTTCTGCTAAGCCAAACCAATGAGCTTTAATAATATGAGCCTTACTTGTCGCAAATATGATGCATTACGAAACCGTGGCTTAAAACATGCATATGTTTTGTACTTGTGCAAGTTTCAAGTTGTATGGATTTGCGAGTGTCCATAATTTATGTACTAGCCACTTGTGGCAGTGAGCACGCTTAAAATTGTTAAACTGACCAGGTGTACTTAAGCATATTTTAACTCATTGCGACATTTCCCCTATGTCGTATCGGGTAACGCCGACATCCGGTGAAATCGCTTTCAAAACATGCTGTTTTGGACAGAATATCGCCCTTCTTTCCCAAAGTAGAACCTATTTCCCAAATGTACCACCAGAAATAAGATTAGCAATATCTAACCTACTACTGATAAAAAGCTGGAGTTATTTTTGTATGTATGTCGAGATTTTCGCATGGCATTTTTATGTTTTGTGGCGTCGAATTGGTGTAAAATTTGTAGGAGTGTGACCGGTCGGGGATTCACCGGGCTGAGGAAAACTGGGTAAGCTCGACAGCGCAAGCTTCGAATGATAAATGTACCGCCAAATTCAAATAGTTGAATAAATTTGCCGCATTTTGATATATAATTCGCGAGGGTTCATGAGGATTACGGCATGGCAAAACAATTTCGAAATTTCTTTCTTGTTCTCTTCTTTCTCTTCGCTCGTCGCGTGACTGTTACTGCAGCAAAAGATCATTTCGAAGGGAAAATGGTGATTCAAACGCGACATTCAGCCGGCAGAATAGTGTCCTTCGAAAACGAGGTTAACAAGAAATTAAAATGATAATTTATATTTAATTATAGTTTGGAACAAAGAAAAAAAACGGGAATCTGCACTGGGTTGAATTAATAGAGAAAACATTAAAGGAATTGGATATCCAAGAAGCTGTAATTAATAGCCACATGAATTACTGGCTTTACGAAAACAAATTGGCTTCTAAAGAGAGAAGTGCGAGATAGAAGGGAGGTGCGAGCGTCCGGAGGCTGCTTGATATAAAGTGGAAATCAAGTACTTGTGCCTTCACTGTAAACTATCAAGGACATCAAGAGTTACACAAAGCCGCTTTAGTATCGTAATCTAGCCAGTCATCGTATTTCTCAATGAATCCCACGAAATGAATTTTAAGGTTTTTCTTGACCTGTCCACTTCAACTACCTCTACAACATACAAATTCTTGTCCATTCTTGGTTTTCGCTGAGATCTCTCGACCTTTTCTTCGCGGATTTGACAGTACGTTCCACTACAAAACGTCGCAGAGGACATGACAGACGGTTTGATTGGTTGGCCATAATGTGACCCCTTGTAATCGCGTGATGGGTTAACGTGAGCTTCTTCACAAAGCGCACGCGTGTAGCAAGTACTTCATGTAACGATCATTGAGAGTAAATGTCCTCATTTGTGGGCAGTAAGTTTGATATGAACTGCAAGTTGGAAAAGTCAAGTATAACAACGAAACTGTAAGTGGAAACACATGTTAGACTATAATAACTGGCCAATGGGTTACATACATACATATATACATACATAAACTTTATTGAAGTGTCAGGGTATTTAGCTGTGGATAGCTAATTGGGGACACTAGCAAATACAATATAAAATACTAATATTATATAAAATAGATATATAGATAGGTAATTAACAATTTAAATATGTTTTATAGGTCTAATTAGTTAAAATATAAGTTCAAAATTACCTAAATTAGTTCTATTATAATTATGTTGAGCAAGCATAGCAGCTGCATCTACCGTCCAACACATCTGTTAGGTTAATGGCCTGAACTGCTTTTTTAAATTCATGAAGGCTTGTTTTGTTGCGAAGGTCTTTGTCCATTTTTCCCCAGAGATAGGGACCTAAATATCTTATGCTATGTTTACCATAGTTGATGCTTTTTGTCTTTCACACCGTCAGATACTAAACAGTATCCATAGGGAACATCTGAAAACCCTCATCACTCTTTCGAAAGAATAAGGAAAGGCATCTATTGCTTTTGTGACCTGGCTTGTTGCATTAATTGAAAATGAGATGGCAGAGGGATGATATCCGGCATACATGAACTGCTAGCTGCAGCAATAAGTATTTTAACATGCTGTCGTTCCGTTGTTCTTTGAGATCTTAGTTAAATTGCGCTATGCAGGTATAAATATATCATAGTAACCGCTGCCATTGATCGGTGTAAACTAAAAAGCTCACCCACTCTTATGACTGCGCTGAACACCAGTAAGACAACAGAAAGATTTTTCGTAGTTGAAAGTTATGCTGCATGTTCAACTCATCAACTTCGCCTGTCAATGACGTCAATGTGTTTGAGCTGTGAATGCATAAAAGGAAATCCATCTGATCATGGTTTTGCTAAGTCACGTCAATGCACCAACTGGCATGAGTTGGGATTTAACCGGAAAAAACAGTTTTCAATCTCGCTCTTGCCGTTTTCTTTTATTTATTTATTTTGTTTTGTCTTCCAGTGGCACTTGTTTTACTTAGAATTACTATTTTTCAGTATCATGATCTGGTTGTTCTTGGTTTTAGTAATTTACGTTTTGGTAAGATTGGACAATTGGATCAAAAGGTTGAGGTTTTAGTGCTGTACGCTTGAGGTGTCTATCGGCTGGTAGCTGGTGTGGGGCGAAGTGGTATTGAAAAGACGGATTCCAAACATGGAGCTGAACCCGACTCTTGATCTAGTTTAGAGTATCTGTTATACTAATTGCTATTTTAGACTAAATCAGGGGTAAATGTAACGTACAACGGATACGTTTCGACGTAAATGATACCAATCAAGAAATGGTCTATTGTACCGGATCAAATTCGCACAAACAATAGCCTGTTGTTTGCAGGAACAATAGCCTTTTGTTCACAGGGACGCTGTGGAAGCTATGCCGAGATCACGACGAAAAGTTCATCGAAGATCGTAAAATCTTCGGCGTGACAAACTTTCTTCTTAGGTGGGGGTGGGGAGTGTAGATTGTGCTAGCGTGATGCTATTTTCTCTGGGGTACCGAGGGGAAAATGTCGCCTCGCCGAGCCTTCGCTGCATTGTCTATTAGTCACTGAAAATACAGAATTTTCGGCAAACTCTAAAAGTCATAGTTTAGTATGCGCCGATCTTAAATCAAAATAATTGTTGTTATGAAATAAGAATCTGTCCTAGCTTGGTTACTTTTTAGTCAGCGTTTATTGCCATTGAACCTAGATCACTTTCCAGTTTGTAGGAGAGGAAAGCATAAACAATCTCCTTTGTCTAAGAAATTTAGCTTTTAAAAAAAGCATTTCTTGATAGCGTCAAGCAAAAACGCCATGTTCTCTTTCTGTTTGTGTAGGAGGTACTCTGATATATTGCCAAACCGGTTTATTTAAGACTCGCACCTCTTACGGACGCAACTTAACTTCGTGTTAACTTTTAAGTCATGAACAGGGACTTTATTCAACATAATCCTTTTTTCTTAAGATATAAACATTAGTAAAGGGTGGCTTAAGAGTTCGTTATGCGAGCCTCGGTTATCGTTTAGTATTTCAGTTTGAGAGATTTGTTTTGCTGCGTTTTTCTCACCTATTGTTTTCAAGCCTATACAAAGTTTTGAATAGTTTCTTAAATAAACAAGCCTGGCTCTTCTTAATCAGCGCACCGCCCATTGTAACATTTTATCACACCTCGAGATTATTCAACGAAGTGGAAAACGCGTGTTCGGTTTATTTACGCTGTGCGAGAATTGACTGGCTTTTAAAATTGCGTTTTGAAAGAAAGGAGTTATGTAAAACACTGAAAATGAAACACGCGAACAGACCTTTGCTGAATTTTCGTGTGTGTCAGGTGGAGATGTGTACCCTCGACTTTGAGGGTAGCCAATGTTCAGTCAAAAGTTATGCAAATAGCAGTGACGGCCGAATGTTTTTTTTAAACCCAAATGATATATGTAGCGCGAAATTTAAATGCTCCGTTCCCATTCAGCTTCACGAGAATTGAATGGGTTAACTGCTTTTTGAAAGAAAGGAGTTGTGTGGAACAAAATGAAACACGCGAACAGTCCCTTGCTGAATTTCGCATGTATCAGCCTGCAGATGTGTATTCCCGTTGATATAGTCTCTGATTAGGAAACTTATAGTCCGTGGGCCAGGAGGCGAAACCCTCCCCCCCTTGGGGAAATTTTGGGGACATACATCGTTTTGAAGCATAGCCCGAGGGTGTTTCAAATCAGGTTGTTCGCACTTCTCAAGTGGAGGTGTTTGGCCGTAGGGCCACATTCTTTATGTGAGGCAAAAAAAAAACCACAGGGTACCCAAGTCGTGGTTTTTTAAAGTTACACCTAAAATGCCAGACAAGACACATAACACTATAAAATGTGTATGTATGTCTATCAAAATCACATATATAATACTGTCTAAGTAGGGAAACTATTAATTGTCATCATCGTCTCCTGCAGCATTCTTTATCTGAAACAAAAAAAAAACGGGGTACCCACGTCATGATTTTGTTGACAACCACTAAAAAAGGCATTCACTATTCTAATACTGCAAAAGTGCACATGCATTTGATATGAATACACACCTGTATGCAGTTTCTATAATGCATCAAAAATCAAGTCCACAACATTTTCCAGCTCGAAAATCTCTTCGCCGTCTTCATCGTCTCCTGCAAGACAGTCAACTATGATATCTGCCAATTCACTTCCGTCCATATAATTTCTAGAGCGCCAACATAGTTCACTTCCCAACCAAGGCCTTGTGGAGAATGAAGAAGAAGAGCATACATCAGCAAGTCTACCACAATACGTGAGGCAAGTGAAGCTCTCTAGACTTCCCAGTGTTTCTTCAGAGGAATCCGGACACTGGTCGATGTCTTGGAATGTCGGTATGAAGGTGGTGTGTTTCTGATGTCACGTTATTCCATGACTTAACGGCCTTGTTTCGTTCAGTACATAGAAGAACACCAAACACGGCCGTTATTCCATGACTTAACGGCCCTGTTTCGTTCGGTATCTAGAAGAACACCAAATGTTGTCTCGTTTCGTTCGGTATATAGAGGAACTCCCAGCTGAACTCCAAATGCAACCGTTATTCCATGACTAACGGCCTCATTTCGTTCGGTACATGGAGAAAGTCCACACGCAGCCGTAACATCGTAACAACGTAACATCGTAACATCTTAACATCGTAACATTGAAACTATAAGTACATGAAAAAGTGTTGAAATTTTCAATAAGATGACAAATAAAAACGTTCTTTATCAAAGTTTGCTGATAAAGGTTGGGTGAAAGGCAATGCTTCAACGTTACATCCAATATTATACACAAGTGAACCTGTTACGCTGTTACATTTTATTACGCTGTTTCAGTTTTACCCTGGGTTTTCTGTTCAGTAAGTTGTTACGGTGTTATATTTGCTGTTCCTCTGTTACGATGCTATGGCTTTATTTACACCAAACTACCGATGCAGAGGGGCTAAGGATATATACAAACTTAACGTCTTAACCCTGTTACGACGAATATTACTCTTTGAACTGCATCCAAATCCGTGCTAGGTATAGTGAGCTCTTCTTCTTTCTCCTCCACAAGGCCTTGGTTGGGAAGTGAACAATGTTGGTGCTCTAGAAATTAAAGGGATGGAAGGTGAATTAATGTCTCAACAGCTGGCGGATATCAAAGTTGACAGTCTTGCAGGAGACGATGAAGACGACGAAGGGATTCCCGAGCTGGAAAATGTTGTGGACTTGATTTTTGATGCATTGTAGAAACGGCGTACAGGTGTGTATTCATATCAAATGCATGTGCCCTTTTTAGTGGTTGTCAACAAAATCATGACCTGGGTATCCTGTGGTTTTTTGTTTCAGATAAAAAACACTGCGGGAGACGATGATGACAATTAACAGGTTCCCTACTTGGACAGTGTTATATATGTGATTTTGATAGAAATACATACACATTTTAGAGTGTTATGTGTCTTGTCTGGGCATTTTAGGCGTAACTTTCAAAAAGCACGACGTGGGGAGCCTGTGGTTTGTTTGCTTCACATAAAGAATGTGGCCGTACGGCCAAACGTCTCCACTTGAGAAGTGCAAACAACCTGATTCGAAACACCCTCGGGCTATGCTTCAAAACGATATATGTCCCCAAAATTCTCCGAGGGGGGGGGGAGGGTTTCGCCTCCTGGCCCACGGACTATTAAATGCCGCCGAAACAAGTATAGATGTTTTCTACTCGTTCTGTAAGCCGAGAAACTAAGCTGCACTTTTTCTTTGCTGTCCGGGTGTTGAGCGACATTCATTGCCATAACCACCCACCTCTGTGTAACTATTCGTGCCTTGACAAATGTTCCTCTTACCCTCCCTTACAGGGAAATTTTGCCGGTACTTTGCTTTTGCCGAAGATTCAAACTTACCGCGAGTGCCGTCGTCGGAAATTTTGAATTTCCCTCGTGCATTAGCTAGTCATTGTTTTCGCCGCTCTCAAAAATGACCAAATATGGCCAGTTTCACGCAAGTAAACAATACCTATTGTTTTCAAATCTGATCCTCTTATCTTCATACGCAGGCTATTCTAGACCAAATCTCTCTTATTTCTTTAACCTATCCCAGACTAGATTGCTTGAAAACCATACCCTTCACAGCAGCACATACCCATATAGCTTATATATGAGGTCTCCCCTGTCACTCTAAGGGGTTTTGCAATACTGTAATAACCTATAGTCATTCAAATAAAGCTATTGTTGTTGATTGACTACTGAGTCAACCAATTATTCCCATGCCAGTGGTCCCTGATGAAAGTTGGTTCTGTCTAAAGGAAATATTAGGCAAGATTAAAGCAGACAGTCTCTTTTGCTGTTTGTCAGCAGTCTTCCATTTTTTAGTTTGCTTTATTTTGTTCAGTGGTGATCAAGATCTTCACAAAGATCCGGCTACAAATTGCTCGCTTTTATTTCAGTCAGTTCTTGCACGGACAGTGAGTCACAAACATAAATCACGTACTGCCGCTGATAAGTGTATAACATTGTACTTTATGAAGCTACATCTACACAATATCTTCCACAACAATCACATCCCCGGGTAAAACAGTATATAATATCAGAGCGTCTAGAAAAAAATCAGGCTATATACTACGAACGCGAACATCAGCATGATCAGGTTTGCTGAAACAGTAAAGGCACCGCTGCAAGATGTGTCACCCTCACTCACGCAGAAAGCCACAGCACACTTCGTTATTTTCTCATCCATAAGGGACACATTGAAGTCGGCGATATCTCCAGACTCACACTTTTTCTTATTGAATTCGCAGGCCTGTTTTAGTACACATCCTCTCAGCTCAGCCTCAAAGCCTCTTTCTGTCTCAAGGTGTACCTTCCAGCACGTTTCTGCCTCAGAACAGTTGACTATTTTCTGATTTTTGCACATTCATCCCGGGCTCCAAGGCATTCGTAGCACTTGAAAGAATAAGCTGAAAGAATAAGAAAGAATAAGCTTTCATATCACTTGATACTTATTTTATAATCTCCTGCAGCCTTTAACTAGCAAAAATAAGGGCTAAATAAATCAATCAAGCGGCGTTCAATCTTTCGCTGGTTGCATAATCAGAAACATCATTTTGTGTTTTTACAAGAAACGCACTGTACTAAAGAATGCGCTCAATTGTGGGAAGCAGAATGGGGTGGAAAAGTTTTTTTCAGCCACGGTACATCACAGAGTAAAGGCGTTATGACTCTCGTCAACCCAAAACTAGACTTTAAGATTGAAAAGTGTATAACTGACAAAATTGGCAGATTTATTATACTTGATTTAGTTGTCGACGAGTCTCACATAGTACTCGTAAACATCTACGCGCCAAACGATGCTAATCAACAGATAACCTTCCTTAAAGACCTTCAAAGCCGCAAGAAAATATTATAGTCGCCGGTGACTTTAACTGCGCTTTGAAAGAAAGAGACAAAAAAGGTGGAAACCCCGTCCGGAACAAATCTCGTGTAATTAAAGAAATCGAACATTTTGCTGATCTGTACAAACTGTGCGACATATGGCGCTGCCGCAATCCTGATGTTAGAGCGATACACGTGGAGAAACAAGTCTCTTAAAATCCAATGCCGGTTAGACTATTTCCTCATCTCAAAAGACCTTAATAACGACGTACATGCCTGCAATATAGTCAACGCACCCGAATCCGATCATTCCGCTATCACTTTGCACGTCAGATCAGAAATTCTTTCTCAGCCCAGAGGCACTGGCTTCTGGAAATTTAACAGCTCTCTATTAGAAGACCCCGAATATGTTCGCAAGGTACGGGAAAATCTCCCACACTTTAAGTCAAAGTACTCGGAAGTTCAAGATCTAGGCCTAAAATGGGATCTCGTCAAAATGGAGATCCGTGGCTTCACAGTCAAATTCTCTAAAATAAAGGCTAAAAAGCGAAGAAAAGATGAAATCAATTTACAAAACAAAGCAGATGAATTATTGAAACAATCTGAAAAGAATCCAAACGACAAACGGCTTCTTAACGACCTATACGCCATCAAGTTACAGCTACAAACACTAATGCGACAAAAAACAAAGGGAGCCATCTTAAGGAGTAAGGCTAGGTGGCAAGAGCAAGGTGAACGCAACACCAAGTATTTTCTCAGTCTCGAAAAACGAAATCACTCCTGGAAAACAGTTTCAAAACTTAAGATAAATGACAATGAGTACACCTGTAACCAGTTTGAGATTTTACAGAAAGAAAAATCGTACTACGAAGATCTCTACAAATCTCAAAAATCTGGAACCTGCAACCAAGCTACGTCAACTTTTTTTGATGCTAACAACATCACCACCTTATCAGGCGATGAGAAATTATCCTGCGAAGGTTTAGTCACTGAAAATGAATGCTTAACCGCCCTGCGGGAATTTAAAAACGGTAAATCGCCAGGCACGGATGGCTTGCAGTAGTAAAGTCGGCCCATCTGTGGCATATGGAGGCTCCTGATTGGTCGAGAGCAATCACGTGACCAGAGGAACTTCCGGTGTGAGAAACCGCTGACCAGTGGTCAAAAATGGATCGTGGGCTCATGGAACCGGAAGTCACGTGATTTGAGATGGGAAACCGCTGACGAGTTGAAAAAAAGGATCGTGGGCTCAAGGTGGGTGAAAACCGCGGAGAAAACGCGGGCTCAAAGTCCAAAGTCCAATTTGGGGAAAGAGGGGTGGTCCTTGAAAACAACACGAAATAAAAAAAATAATATTTTTTATTAAATTGGTTTTTACAAGAACTGAGAAATGTTTTTGGAGTGTTCCTTAATGTTCAATAGAGGGCCCCCACCATTGTTTTTGACATCGAGTTATTCTTCGCCATTGGTTGTTGTCACGAATCCATTGTTGTAATTGACGTCGATATGATTGATTTCTCATTAAAGGTATGGCAAAGGAACTGTAGAATGGGGGTGGTGGTGGTGGCGCCCAATGTTCTCGATGATCTTGTTGGGGCAACATTTCTCACTGGTATCCATAAGGGTAGGTCTGGAAGGTGACAGGATCTACCACTCTCTTGTCGAAGACCAACTGATACTGTTTGTACTCGGGGAAGGTGTACAGTAGGTAGTGCTTGGGATCCCGGACGATCTGGTGTGTTTTGATGATTTGGGTTTGTCTGGGTTTCAGGAGGGGTTTCTTGATTTCGTCGAGGACATTCTGACGCATGACGTCATAGTTGAGTTGCGCGTGTCCTTCACTGTTGAGTCGGAAGCCTCGCACCTTGCATTCTACCTTTCCTTTATTTGTAATATAACCATAATTCTTGGGTCCTCCGCTGACGAATTCTTGGATGTATTCATCATGATCTATTTCGGAGGTGAAGTCCCCTAGATAGGAACCCAAGGTAGGTTTGAATTGAGCGGGTGTTTCCTCCAGGTAGATGACGGAATCCGTGTCCAAGTAGAGGACTCTTTCTCCTAAGGCTTCCAGGGCGGTATAGAGTTTGAGCCGGGCATGGCAGGTGGTGAAGCAGGCCACAAAAATGTTGAGGTTGGGTGAAACGCGGATGTCCTCTTTTTGATTTTGGTAGTGCACCTCCACCATATCGTCATTGATGACGGAGACGTGACGGACGTCCAAGACATCACTATCCAAGAATCGATGAAAGACCTGTGGATCATGAAAGGCTTGAATTTGGGTCTTGTTGAGGCGTTGTCCAAATTTGCCCCACATGGAGTTGAGCATGAGCTTAGCTAGGGTACGCAGGCCCGGGTTCTTCTTGATGTTGTCGTACTCCAACTGGATGCCTTCATGCAGGAAATACTGTTCGATGTAAAGTTGTTTTTGTTGTTCTGTCATGTCATCCTTAGGCCACCCACTGGCTTCTTGTTTGATTTTTAACCAGGTGTTGACATAATCGGCGAAGAGGCCCTCACAGGTTTCTTCAAAATGCCAGGCTTCATAGATGTATTGGACTTGGTACCCCAATTCGACGGCTTTGACTAATTCCGGGCTGCACCAGGTACTGGTGAGGGCACGTTGTTCGTCGGAGTGATGGCAATGATAGGATCTGTCCAAAAGAGGTTTGTCCATTTCTTCTTTCACACAATGGGCACAGAGGGGAAAGAGTAGTTTGTCGCCATGACGGTAAGGCAGCACGGGATGGTACAATTCACGGGGAGGCAGGATTTTGCATTGGATGAGTCCAAAGTACTGGTGGATGTCCGTGTGACCTGGGGTGAAGATGATTTTCGGATGTCCTTTGGGGTACACAGAGTTCTTGTTGACCCACGGGTACAAGGAGGTGACATCGATGTAGTGAATTTTTTGGCCAGGGGTGATATGATGGTAGAGTTTGATGGCATTGGTACGACCTCCACAGAAAGCCTCTCGAGGTTCAAGGGGTTGGATGAAGTTGAGTTCCCGGACGAAGGCGTCGATCTCTGGGTGGGTGTCTCGGAGGTGGTCCCATTCACATCCCCAGATTTGAATGACGTTGTACCCTTGGTCGGTAAGTTTTTGGACTTTGTCTTGGGTGGCGTCATAGACGTCCTGCATGGTCCGATCATGGTTGCGGGGATGTTTTTCGTAGCGATGAGGATAACAGGCCGGGCATCCGTGGGTGAAACAGCCTTGAAATTCGTAGACGGTATGGGTGTCGGGGCAATAACCATCCACATGGATGTGGGTCCCGGGGATCTTATACTCGCCTTGATTTCGGGCATGTTGAATGTACTGTGGGTTTGGATGGGCATTGGCCAGTAGATCAGCGGGGGTAAGATCTTGGAGGGCGCGTTGACGTAGTTGATGATCGCACCAGGTTAACCATTGAATGGCTGGGAGGGAGTGGTTGATGTGGTTGTTTCTCCACCCCTTCGGACCGGCGGGTTCGCTGGCAATACTGTTGGGGATCATCCGGTTCATACGTAAATCTCGATTACAAGCCGAGGCAATGGTAACGTGATCGAAGGGATTGAAGCCGGTCAAGTCTTCAAACATGCGTTTGAAAGTCAGACATCCTTGTTTCAAGAGACGTACATCCGATTGACAATAGGCGAGCAATTCTTTCTGAAAGTCAAACACGACGTTCTTGGCACGCTGCTGTTGATGCCAGGTTTGGAAGGCTTGTCTTCCTTCGAGGGACATGGTCTCAGGCATGTAGTAATCGCGTGAGGGGAGGATGCCCACGTACTGTTGATGGTTAGGTATGTTGAACTTGTGGGGGAAGTACCCTTTGCAGAGTTCGGTCAAGCCAAAGGTTTTGGGAAAGGCGGAGAGGGGCATCTGGAAGAAACTCATCGAATCGATGAACCGGATGTGGTCATGTTTAATTTCTAAGAGTTTACACCCGTTGCGGAGTTGTTGGACGATCCGGTTGTCCCCATAGTATTCTTGGATGATAAAGAAGCCGTCGTACCCCTGGAAGTTATGAGCGATGACATTGACTTGACGGGTATCGCGGAGAGTCAAGGTATCCAGCCATTCCAGAAAGTCACGGATACAAGTGAGACCTGGGAAAGGCTTGGGTTCATCGTTGTCTTCGGTTTCGGCCACGACGAGATTGGCAAGATGTTTTTCCTGGGGTTGCATGGCTTCGATATCAAAGAAGACGTGTAAGGGTGGTAGGTCATCCTCGTCCTCGGAAGAGGAGGCAGGGGGTTCCGCGGCGGCGGCGGCACCTCGTTTGGCGCGAGGACCTTTTTGACGGGTCCTCTTTCTCTTCTTCTTTTGGTCTTGAGGTTTGGGGGCTCTTTGTATAAAACAACGGTGGTCGTCGGCGTCAACGTACTGATGACAAGAAGGGCAGTCTATGTGGAAACAACGGTGACGTTGAATGCGGGACAAGCCCACATTTTGTTGATAACAATCAGGGCATCGGTATCGTTGAGAGCACACGGAGGAGGTCTGGAGGCCCGTGATGGGTTTGCCCGCATGGGTCTTGCTGGAATGGGCTTCCTTACACGCGGGTCCAAAAAAGTCCCGATGACACGACCCGCAACGTTGAGTGGCTTTCAGGTGTCGGGGGTACGCATATTGAAAGTCGGGGCAATCTTTCTGTCGACAGGCTCCGCACAACTTGGTTTTGGTGCATCGATGCATCCCCTCATCGTTATAGGGTTTCCAACAATCCGCACACACATAACTGGACCCGAAAAATCCTGGCAATTTGGTGATGACATCATAATGGTCTTGGTTGTGCAACAGGATGAGTTGTTTGTCTCGTGGGGGACCAAATGTCGTGATGTGAAACGATCGCTGCGCATCGACCAACAGAATCTGGTAACCGGTGAGGGAGGGAGCTTGACTGAATTGGGTCAAGGCATCATACCCACAGGGACCGAAGGGTACCTTGGCTTCATTCTGGAGGTCCCAAGCGAGGGTTCTCTGCAGGGGCCTTCCTTTGCAGATGCTGTTGTATTTCGGGTGCTGGTCCACGCGAGCTTTGGCGACCACAAGGGCTCTGGCGCAACAGAGCTCGTCATCATTTTGGATGCGGATGACCGAGTTTTTCTTCGCCGTTAACATGGCCATGGTGGGATGCCCTGGTTTCCCACGACGGGGTTTGCCGGTACCTTGAGGAGCATGATGAACTTGCGTGATGGACACTTGAAAGGAATCGTCCATTTCAAATTGTTCGTTGCTGTTGAGGGCTTGGGCTAAACGTTGGAACAGAGCTTCCACCCGTTCTGTGTCTCGACGCCATTCCCCTGCCCGTAATCCCCATCCCTGAAAATTATTGTGCAGGCGATCGGAGGCGATGGTAAAGTAGAGTCGATCTTGATCGTGGAGGTCAGGCGTGGTGGTTAACACTTGATGGACGGCTCGACGTAATCCCTCTTGGAGAGCATGGGTTATATTTTGGCCTGGAAGCAAGTTCCCCCTTTGACGTAACTGGGTCTTGAAATGACGTTCTTGTACCCCCATGCGATCACTCTTCCGATTCACAAAAGGTTCTAAGTCAAATTGGAAGGTAACGTGTTCAGAGGGATCCAATCCACCCCCGCTTTGTTCCCATTGGTCCAAGGCCTCTTGACAAATGGCGTCGTCACTGTCTCCTAGCTCTTCGGTGCAAATCAAAGGTCCCACACAGGAATGGGTGTCGTCTTCCGAATCACTTAATTGCAATCCGAGCATGGTCATAATGTCACGCCTGGCGAGACCACTTGGCCCCGCCACATCGTCGTCTTCTTGTGAGGACATGATCAGATGAACTGACTGGAGCTCGGGGTTCGTTTTTTATAGAGAACCAAAATGTCACGTGGGAGGGGAAGGAGCCAATCACTAAATAGGGTGCCCCCCTAGAGAGGGGGTGCCCTAGGGAGGGGTGGGACGGGGTGGGGGGACCCCCCTCCCCCCTCTCTAATTAGGGTCCATGGGGCATCACGGGAACGAATAAGTCCCTATAAAAGAAATCGAATCGCCGGCGGAGTCATCTCAAAATGGAGGTTACCCATGAGAATTTGTTGAAGGAGTTTGAAGAGTTTGAGCTAGATTTGAAAGTGGAGGACATCTTGAAGAAAGTTAAGGCGGACTTGGCGGTGTTCGGCAACGACGAAGACATTCGTGAGTTTGGGGAAGCGCTGTTGGAGGAGAGCAGGAAACGGAGTTTAGTAGTCAAGGCAGCCCAGGCAGCACGGCACACGTACGTGCAACAGCACTGGAACCCGGGCTGCTATCCGCAATTTACCACCGAGTGGTACATCCAGGGCCTCGACTTCTGCTGCCCCTATTGGCGCTATGAGTTTAAGCGCCCAGCTACCCCTCCGCCAGCACCACCCCCCTCGCCCGAGGTCTCCCGTAAGCGAGGGCCTCCGTCGCAGCAACCGACAACGCAGGACGTACCGACCAAACAACAACGACGTTGACTCTGACCCAGACGACGTTGACGACAAGAAGGACGAGGACTATGTCCCTGACGACAACGATCTTAACGACTCTGAGCCAGACGAGGACTTGAACGACTATGTTTCCGACCCTGACGACAACGACGACGACGACGACGACGACGACGACGACGACGAAACGACAGAGTTACTGACGAAAGACGAACGACGACGGAGACGGAACGCTATCAAAAAAGCTAGGTACAATGCCCGCTACCCAGAGAAAGCCCGAGCGAGGAATATTCGCAAAAAAGCCAACTACCGACGCAAGTATCCTGAGAAAGTGCGTGCGGCCCAAAAACAATACGTAGAACAAAATCGGGATCGAGTGCGGGAGTCCAAAAGGCGTTATGAGGAGACGCATAAGGAGGAACGGCGTGCCGGCAAAAAACAATGGGCCCGAAACAACCCAGCACGTCGTGCCGTAAGCGATCGGAAGTATAGGGAGAAACATCGGGAACTTATCAGACTCCGACGGCGTGAGTATCGTCAAAAGAATCGTGCACGAATATTGGCGTACAGAAGAATGTACAACAGAAGTGAAAAAGGAAGGGCGACTCGTCGGAGTTATTATGCTGCGAACCGAGAGAACCTGCTGGCGCAAAGAAGAGAGTACTACTGGGAGAACCGCGAGAAGATCCTGGAGAAATCAATAAGGTACTACAACAAAAGGAAGGAGGAGGTGCCTCGTCCCAAACCACTGCGGGTGGTATTGACTGATTGTAGAACGCAACCTTCTCTGGAAATGTATTTGAATGACTTTTGTACCTCCTTACCTTCTGTAGAGAGACAGAAAACGGAAGAGAAAATCAAAGCATTGGGACCCTTGAAATTGACCATTCCCTTGGAGGACTTTATAAATTCCATACCGAAAACCTTTGAGAACATTTCTTTTTGTGAATCATTTCTTGAGGATTATACTCTCACGGATATGGATTCGGGGGATGCGCAAGTCATGGACCCCTCTGACTTGGAGGACGTTTCGTTTTTGCAGGATTTATTGTCACCCGACGAGTGGACCGAGTTACTGAGGGATGTGGAGGAGGAGGACTCTTGTTCCTTTGATCTGGAGGCATTGTCACCCGACGAGTGGACCGAGTTACTGAGGGATGTGGAGGACTCTTGTTCCTTTGATCTGGAGGCATTGGTGCCCCCCGAAGACCTCGTTCATGACATGTCACCCGACGAGGGGGTGGATTTAATGTATGATTTAGTAATGTAAAACATGTTTCGTTTCCGTATTTGACAGAACATGCCATCGTGACATTTGTGGTAGAACGATCAAAGAGACAGTGACATTTTTTTTTTTTTTATCAAGGTGGATCATATTTTGTCTACATCACAAGGGGTTCTCCAGAATCCTGTTTGAGACAGTACAATGAACTTGGTCGCAAGAGGCAATGAACTTGGTCACAAGGAGTTCTCCAGAATCCTGTTTGAGAATCCTGTTTGAGACTCGACACGAACTATAGAAGACTACCGAACTGCAGAATAACAATAACAATCAGACATTGTCATTTATTTATTTGTCATCAAGGTATATAGGGGGTCTATACCTCAATGGGTTCTCCAGAATCCTGTTTGAGAATCCTGACACGACATCTTTGTTTTGAGACAGTACTAAGGAACCAATCAGACATTTTCATTTTTTATTGACACAACAAATGGTAGGGGGGTGTCATTAAAGTGTTTTTACAATTTTAAACGTTTCTTGGCTTGCATGATTTTCTTGACCACCCGTTCCGTCTTGGTTTTCTTGCCGGGTAATTTATCAATGGCTTGGATCATCTTGGTATCGGCTTTCCATTTGTCTTGCAAATTCTTGGCACGGCTGTAATCAATGTCGTGTTGTTTCGCAATCCGGTCCAAGCGATTTTTACCGGGGTCCCCACGTTTCAGGCGTTTGGCTAAATGCGTCCCAGGGCCCATGTATTGATACCCAGGCCAATGAAATTCTTTGCCAGTTTTAGCAATCCATTTTTGGACATCCACTGCCCCTCCGCGTTGGGTGCGTTTCCGTTTGATACCCCTTCTCCTCATGTGGGTGGGCATCGTTTACTCACTGTCGTACTGCAAACGTCGTCGTCGGGGTGGTTTGCCTTTGGCCCAATCTTCCCAACCGGGTAAGGGTTTTAATGCTTGCACTTCACGGGAGATGCCTTTGCCTTTGCCTTTGCCTTTGCCTTTGCCTTTACCACTTTCGGCTAACTTTTTTTCCAAGGCCTTGCGCTGTTCTCGAATGACTTGTAAACGAGTCCGGGTATCCCCTCGACTGGTAGAAGGTCTCTCTTCTCCTCGACTGGTAGAAGGTCTCGGTTCTCTCGCGCCTTCCCTGGTAGCAGGGGTAATGGCGGGTTTGGGAGCCGACGGTCCTCCTTTTATCATGCGCTTCAACCATTGTTCCACGGGTCCCGTCACTAAATCCCCGACTTCTTCTTCTTCTTCGCCTGGCGGACCACCCGGGGCCCCGACTCCCACGCCTCCGGGAAATTGACGAATGCGTTTGGTTAACTTGATTAATTCTTGACTCAATGGTTTGGTTTGAGCATTGACCAGGGCTGGGGGTAATTCGGGATTGGCCAACAAGACATGTTTTTTAGCGGCCAGCGTCGCGGCTTTGTTCAACAAGGCATTTTCGGTGAGTTCTCCTTTGTAATATTGAACGAGTTGTTCCAAGTCCTTCTGGGGAATCATGTAGACCTCATCCATGGGGGTTGACTACACTCGGAGCAAAGTTCCCCGTCTTCTATCTGACGACAGCTCTCACAAAGACGGGCCTTTAAGATGTGCCTGTACTCTCGATACAACAGGCGATATTTATGCTTCCAATAATGACACTCGTCTTTCCACTGGTCGGTGGCCCGATTGGCCTCTTGTAACAGGGTGATCCATGTGGCCAGGGTTAACGGGTCGGTCGAGCACATTGACATAACACCTCGTGAAGTCCTTGAAACAAGTCGCGTCCTTTTTGTTGAACCAACCACGCCCGACGTTTTTTGACGGAATGTCGACGACGTCCCAAATCACGTAGCACCCTTTTATAGGGTTGAAGTTTAGTCAGCATGGGTGGGGTGACGGGAATCTTGTTTTTTAAGAAGTTCAAAACCAATTCACTCACAGCATTGATTTGATCGGCATTGGCATGTTGTAACAACTCTTGACGTTTGGAACCATTGGCTTCTTGTAACATGGACCGTAAAAACGGCAATTGACGTCGAAGACGTTGCATCGTTTATCGGTGACGACGACGATAGCGTTGATTGGCTTTTTGGATTGTGCGTTTTATACGTTTATCCGTTTCCAAGGCCACGGCTTTCCCTAATCCTACCATGGCAGGGACCAATAGATTTAAAAAACCACCGCGTTGACGACGACGGCGGCGTCTTCTCTTCAAGGATACCATGAGTGCGACAAGACACGTTGAAGGGCTTTGTTTTGTTTGATGAGGTCTTGCGTCTCTTTATAGCCTTGACGGGTATTGCGTTTCAAATCGGACCACCAACCCCCACCTCGTTGTCGTCGGCGGTAATGTTGTACATTATCGGTAATGCCTTTCAAGGCTTGTCCACCTAATTTGCCTAAAGCCAGTCCAAACCCCGGCGCAGGGCCTGAGAGAAACATACTCATGCCATGGGCAATTTTATCCACCAAACGGGGTTTGCGACGCATTAAAGCGCCTCCTCGTTGTTTCCTTTTTCTGCGTTGACGTCGAAGACGTTTCATTGGATACAGCACTTGTTAGGTTTTTTGGCATAGCCTTTGTCGATCAACCAACTGTTGTACCCTTTGGTACCCCCTCGTCTTTTATACGCTTGATATTGTTGTTTGTACCCCGATACCATCTTTCTCCCTTGGGTAGCACTCATTTGCGGTTTTTTCAAGGCTTTGACCAAATCACTTGTGACTTCATACCCCTTTTTCACGTCGACGAGCCAAGGTATGCCTTCTCCTTGCTGGGTTCTTCTTTTTCTTTTTGTCCGTCTTCTTCGGGGGGCCATGGTTCTAAGAGTGTCGGGCTGGGAGGGAGCGGCTTTTTATGGATCCAATAGTCTTTGGGTTTCAAGGGACGAGGACATCCGTCTACATAGCATAGAGCTTCCACGGGATGGTACACAAAATGACCATGGTAATCTTGGAGACATCGTTTGGGTAACGGAGGGGTGAAATCCACAATGGTGTCATCCAACGTTTGCATCTTGATTAAAAATCCTTCCAGGTCCTCCAAGGGGACACCCCTCACATAGGTTTTCAATTCGGTCAAGGCTTTGGCATAGGTGGTAAACGCAAATCGACTCATGGTCACTTTAAATCGATATTGTTTAAAATCATTCCATCCTTTGACCACGGTGCCCACCGCCGCCAAACAGGCTACCAACGTACTGTTGTCCAACAGGGGGCCAGCAATCATGCCCGCGGCCATCAGGAGTAACGCCAGGCCATTGAACAAGGCATTGATACACTTGTAATGATTCAACATTTTGCGATAACACCACCATTGTTGATGGTAAAAGGCATACAAGGAATCCATCCGTTGTAATAATTCCGGTGGGAAGGGGATGCCAGGACGTCGAGATCCATTCAATAACGACACGGCGGTTTTCATCCTCACGGCGAGACCCGGGACGACGAGGTTTGTACGCTCGGGGCGCCTCCTTGTTTATAACTGGTCACAATACTATTGGTCATGGTGACATTAGCAATTTCCCGTCCTTGGGCCAATTGTTCTTGATCTTGTAACAGCATCCGTAAACGTCGTTGTAAATCCGCTTGACGCAAGGTACGAGGCTGTCGGCCAGAACTCCCAGACGTCCAAGATCCTCGAGGGGTAGCTGGATTGGAGGCAGGTGTCAAAGGGGAAGTGGGGGTATTTCGTCGTCGTCCTCGTATTCGAAAAGGTCGTCGTCCACGACGACCCCCACCACCACCACCACCACCACCACCACCACCACCACCAGCACCAGCACCACCAGCACCACCAGCACCTCCACCACCACCACCACCACCACCTCCACCACCAGCACCACCAGCGCCACCACCACCACGACCGCTTCCACCACCACGTCCACGGCCACCACCACCACCACCACCACGTCCACTACGTCCACCACCACGTCCATTACCATTACCCCCAGCACCCGCGGCTGTTCGAGCACCCGCTGCCCGGGGTACGCTTGGAGGAGTCGCAGGGGTTCGAGCACCAGAAGATGGTTGATTTCCTGGACTTCCTACCCCTGCTGGGGAAGAGGCCTGGGCAGGGGGTACACCAGTCACATTGGGCCAACTCGCGATGACGTCGGCAGGGGGGAGGGATTGCATAAACTCATAGAGGGGATCAGCGTCCATTTCCTCCTGGGCGGCGTCGAGAAGGCCTTGGTCTCCCGAGATAAATAAATCTTGCCAAGCTCTTGGGGACATGGCATTGCTGCTTAACGCCCCCACCCCCGCCGGGGCCACGGTATCGTACGATTGCGGAGGTTGACGGTCGTCATCATCGGCCATGGTTGCTCTTTTTCCGGTTTCAAAGGGGGTGTCGTGCCTTTATACTCGCTTTTGATAGGTACGCGTCCATCCTTCGTCTTTTAACAGGTGACTCAACAACCGTTGTTGATCGGAGGAGGCCGGGTGTAAATCCAACACCAAATAGCCATACGGGCGGGTGGTGGCTTGATGAAACGTCTCCAACGTGTCTTTCCAAGTCGTCGGAAACGATTGCAGCATGACGTTGCGTACCCCTAATTGATCTCGGGGGTTCTTGAACGCCACAATGTAATGGGCATTGCGGGATATACTTTTGGCATAGCGCCCCACGGGAAACATGTCTTGGCACAAGTAGAGCACCGTCACTCCTTGATGATGCGAATGTTTGGTGAATAAATCCAACACGCGTTTATCGTGACTCCCTTCATCCATTAAATCATCCAAGACCAGGACCCCCTGTCCTTCAGGAAACCATTGGACCAACGCGTCATGATCGGGAATCCCTTCGTGAAACACCACCCCATGATCTTGCATGCCTTGAAAACGATCTTGCCACGCCCCATAACAATAATGCAATTGGGTCGGTGGGGTGTCAAACAACTCGGGGTTGTCTACCAAGAGTTTTTCCGTAAACACCGTTTTGCCACATCCCGAAGGACCCACCACCAAGATAGAGGAGGGGGTATGAAAACGAAACGGTTTCCCCGTTTGCATGATGATGATACTACCCTTAGAAAAAAAAAAAGGCACCTTTTTATTGGAATCGGTGGGACTCGAACCCACGCACGACCCAATCGCTATTCTGGATTAAAGGCCAAAGGCTCTACCGACTGAGCTACGACTCCGACACACGTTTTTTTCCAACAAATTTTATTTAATCATTCCGTTGATGATACGGATGACAACAAAGTTGATACCATCTGGCTTCTTGGCCTACAATCAATTGTTGAACGCGTTGACCGGCTTGATGGTCATTGCTTACATAATCATGATCGGAAAACTCATTTAAAAAGTCTTGCAAGGTCCGTCCACGGGCTTTGGCTTTCAAGTACAACAAGGCGTAATCCCCACAACTCTTGCTTGAAATGGTTTGCAGGGACTTGCCATTGGTCACCACATACTTCCAATGTTTGACCATCCAATCTCGTAACGGGGTGGCTTGCACGTACGTGTCCATGGGCAAGGCATAACTGTCGAGGATTTCACACACGTTTCCATCCGTCCACACCGCTAACCAATGTTGTCCCGGTTGATCGTGCGGGTCCGTATTCACAATGTACCCTTGGGGTTGGGTCTTGACAGGACGCTTGGGTAGTCGATCACAGGCCACCGTCCCGTAAAAGACAGGTTTCAAGTGGGGGTCGTCTCGGGCTAAATAATCCAATTGCACATTATTCAAGGCCACGTGTTCCATTTCTTCAGTGTTGGTAAATGTTGTACAACACGGCTCCGTTCCTGTCAATCTCCAGCAAGTTCTCAAATTCTCCATAGACGAGCACGGTTATATTGACACCGGGGGCGGCTCCAAATTCCAAGACCAGCTGTAAATCGCCCGTTTGCTTGGGGTTGAGGTTTTGACTGTCGGCACATCCATTGGCCACATTGTCAAACATGTACAAGGTACAATTTTTCCGATGGCCCCAATCTCCTAGTTCTAACATATTGCCTTTCTTTTTACACCAAGCCCCACTGGCTTGCAGAAAACGGAAGTAGCCTAGATTATCTCGACTGCCATTGTTGTGCACTAACTGCAGGGTTTCATAAGGGTATTCTTCGCCTTTGACAATCTGTTTAATGGACGTCAGTCCAAATTTCTGGAAACAGAACGGATCTCGGGTCACATCTCCATTGAAGGCGCGGCTGTCCAACAACCCCACAATCAATCGGTCTGGTATTCTGTTTTGAAACAGGTTGGGGATATCAAAGCGGACCAGGTTGTCTTGCATGGTGAAGGTCCGGATTTCACTGCGGACGGTCGGGTAAGATGCCACTTGGCCTTCATTGTGTCTTTTTTCAGACAAACTCTGGTAGATGGCGTCATTCAAACGCAGTTGACAGAGATGAAACCGTAGTTTCACATCGCCTTCCATCAATCGACCTGCCAGAGCCACTCCATTGAAAAACAAGCTGGGGCCATTGAAATGAAATTTCATCTTGATTTCGATGCCAGGCACCAACAGTTTGCCGGTATGAAAGACTTCCAGGTGGGGGGTAAACACCAGACTGTGGGTGACACCTCCTGCATACTTGGCGGTTTCGGCTACCATGGCGGCCAAGGCTCCTTTGTGATTGACAGGGAGATTGGTCCAGGCTGCATTAGGGGTACCAAAGTCTACGTTGGCAGCAGTCCATTGGGGTGGGGAATCCACTTGATTGAACCATCCTTGGGGTCCCAACACGGTCTTGCCATCTTCTCGGTCATAATTCAACAAGGTTTCCAGGTAAGCTTTGTAATGATAGGTGTCGGATTGTGGACTGATCAACGTGCCATTCAATTGCAAGTCAATTTGTTTGATGATGGAATGGGCCAAATTGTTGACGGGCCACAAGTTCTCCGCGGCCACCAAGTTCCCGGCATTCTCCTTTTTCAATCTCAATTCCATGGTAAAGTAACTGCGTCCCAAATCCACAAAATCGTCTAATCCCGGAATGATGAATTCCATGGGATTGATACCCGTGGTGGTGGGTTGGATGGTGACCATGCGATAGGCATTGATGCTAATGTCGGTCGGTGGCACCTTGAAAATCCGTAAGGCCGGGTTGACGGTCGCTTCGGAACGCTCGTGAGCCGGGGCGGTTTGTGTACTCACGTCAGGCATGTTTAACGTCGTCGTCGTCGAGTACTGGTACCCCGTCGTCGTCGTGAGGGGTTTTTATACCGTCGTCGTGCTAAGCGTTGTCTCAAATCAAACCCGGGCAGTCTCATCACCTCGGCACTCAACCATCCACCACGTTGTCGTCGTCGTGGCATGAGTTTCCAAAACGGATACAGGCCACCCCATTGAGACAACCCTCGATTACTGCGAATCCGTCGAGGTCGTGAATGCACGGGATTCATGTTCACACGCCCAAAATATCACGCGCCCGTTTGGTTTGTTTGGGAAATAAGGCCGTGGCTACCCGCACGGCGTCTTTTACGCTCTTATGACTCAACGCTTTCTTGGCTTGTTTGGTGATTTCTTTTTTGATGACTTGTTCGGCTTTGCGTTTGACACCTCGTGATAACCCCGTTGTCAAGCCTCTCTTGATATTACTAGGCAGTTTTAAAGGATTTCGCGTCCTTATAAGACCTTGCAGCCCCCCACGCATCAGATCCGTCATCAATCCTTTGCCTTGTTGATCATACCACTCGTCGGTTCGAAATCGTGTCAAACTTCCCCCACGCATGGTTGTCTTCTTCACCAGGGATAAACGTTTTGTCTGTGCTTCATGGGACCCCCTTTTTATACCGTCTCACATGAGATTGCACGTAAACGATTCCCCCGCATAGCGTTTTCGTTTTCCTTGGCGGATTTCCTCCATGCGTTTCAAATGCGATTTTCGGGCATTCTTTTTAGCTAACTTTTCTATCCCTTTGGTGATGGACCAAGCGGTTTTAGGAATCCCGGCAATCACCGCATTAATCCCTTCGCCCTCTTGAGGACGTCGTCGGCGTCGTCGTCGTCGTCGTCGTTTCGGAGGCATGATTGACTGGGGGGTCCCTTCTCGTCTCTCTTTTTTATGCCTTTTTGAAGTGTAACGTGACAATGGTATGGCCGTCACCAAACTTGACCAAGTCTCCTCCGGCACCAATCGTTTCGGCCACTTGAACGTGAATGATTTCCACCACCTCGTTACGAAGAGACATGTATTGAATGTGCAACGGTTCAAAGTACAGGGTGCCACGTCCTTGTCGCTTGTACTGGATTTCACGCAACAAATCGGTCACGCGATTGCCCACCACGGTGCTGCCTGCCACGTCGGAGTACACGTGGAGCGTTCGCGTGGGGTCGCCCACCACCGCCCGAAACGCCACATTCAAATTGGTGAAACGCCACCCACAACTCATACTCAATTCCATGTAGTCTTCCGCTCGACTGGTGGTCCAAAACACTGGGTTCCCATCCTTATCGGTGATATCCTTCCAATCGCTGTTCTTGGTCATGTCGGGGATTTGATCCCCCAGGAAGTCTTGCTGTAAGTTCGGGCCCAAAATCCATCCGCTGGTGATTTTACGTAACCATCCCATCTTGGCAGCTAACTTGGTATGAACGGCAAACGCGGGCGTGCGAACGGATCCATCATGAGAGACATTCGTGTTGTCAATGAGCAGATCCTCCCCTTCCCAACGAAACTTGACGTACGTGTGTTTGCTTTGATCGTCCAAAAACGTACCCCCTTGGATCACCGATTCCCGTCGTTTCTGTTCCACATGAGTAATGGCGGCTTTCATAAAACTCACCCCGTCCACCACCCAATCCCAGTCGTTAATATCGTCAATTTTGGTCACGGCCGCTCCATATTTGTTATAGGTCCCTCCGTCTTTACTGGGGGCTTTTAGGTGCCATTTGATGCCTAAGACGTGTTCTCCTTTCATCACCAGCTCGTACAAATTGACGCGCGTATCCGGTAAGGAAATGGCACTCAACCCCACTTGCCATCCACCCCCTGTGAGTTGTAACGGTTGAGGTAGACGAATCTTGAAGGAATTGGCTTGGTTGTTGGGAAATTCACGTCGGTTGGAATGACTGGGTAACGTCACGTAGAACGACATCTTTGCCTGCTTCACACCACCACCTCCCTTTTAAAGTGGAGGGTCAGGAGGGTATGCCCTTCGCCAAATTGGGCGAGATCCCCATTGATTTCGGCCATTTGCGTTTCCACGATTTCCACCACTTCATTGCGGACCGGGACATATTGAATATGACGCGGTTCAAAGTGCGTGGTTTCTTTGGGCTGGTACTTGATTTCTCGTAAGAGATCCGTGATGCGACCCCCTACCATACTACTGGTCCCTACATCACAATACACGTGCAAAGGACGCACCAAGGGAAATTCCAACGAGGGCCGAAAGGTCACGTTCAAATTCACAAACCGCCAATTACAGGTCATACTCAAGTTCATATAATCCCCATCCACTTTCCAAAAGGCGGGTTTATTGCTGCCATCCAGGACATCCGACGGGGTAGGAATCGTGTCCGAATGAAATTCTTGTAGGATATTGGGGCCCAATCGATAGACTCCCGTCGACACTTGTTCAATCCATCCCATTCTCAAGGCCAAGGTTCTACCCCATTCCACGCGGGCCACTTGTCGTTTGTAATCCACATTGACGGTATTCAATACCAAATCCCCTTCGGAGGTCCATTCAAAGGTCGGGTACAATTTGACGCCATTGTTCTCGGCCCATTTGTTGAGGGGTTGGGTTTGTTTGGCACGGCTTTGCTCGTACCGGTACACCAGTTGATGAAACAAGTGCGATCCCGTCGACGAGGCCAATTCCTCTTTCATATCCCGGCCGTAGGTAAAGAGTTCGCGACGTTGATGCCACCAGACATCGTTGCCTTGATCGTCTTTGTCATGCACGCGTTCGTGCCATCGTACATACAACAGAGGGTGGGATTCGCCCACGCCTCCTTCTTCCGCCACCGCCGGAATGGTGGGTAAGGATAAACTCGCCATGCCCACCATCCATCCGCGTCCCATAAATCGAATGGGTTTCGGCAACCGGTTTCGGAACAGATGGGCTTTGTTGCCCGGAAACTCCTTGGTACTCGCATGACTCATCAACGTCACGTAAAACGACGAATTGGGGACGAACGTCATTGTTTTAGCGTCGTTGGCGTCGTTTGCGCGGTCGGAGGGATGTCACGTCACCACGAGCAATCCAACTATTGTACTTGTCGGGCCACCCTTTCCACTTGACCAACCATCGATCTTTTTGACGCTTAAGTACCTTTTCGATGCGAAATACATCGGACACCTGGACTTTTTGTAAATCCTCTTCATAAAACGTGCCTTGGATGGGGGTCTCATCCCATTCCTGAATCTTATAGGTGGGCACGGGGCCTGGGATCACACGATGCACCACAAACACTTCTTCGGTCCAACCGGGGAGATAGCCTTTTTCAAAGGTCCGATGAATCGTGTTGAGACGGACCCGATCTCCGACTTTGAATTGGGGTTTTTTCCGGCCTTTCAATCGCTTGCTGTACAATCGTTTCCACACGGCTTCTTCGTTGTCCCACGTCACGTCTTCGGGGGGCATACCAATACTTCGATGACGGGTCGCATTATACCCTTGCACCAACTGGGGTAACACATTGTCAAAGCGTAAGGTGTTGGCCGTGGTCAAATAACGGTACAACCGTTCTTTCAAGGTCCGATTAAATCGTTCCACCACACTGGCTTTGGCATCCCCTTCGGTGGAAAAATGGTGAATGTCTTGCTCCTCCGCCCATCGTTGAAAGGTCCGATTGTAAAATTCTTTCCCTCGATCCGTTTGCAATCGGTTGGGGTGCCGCCCTCCTTGTCTCACAATCTTCTCAAAGGCTTTCACGAGGGCCACGCCGGTTTTAGTTTTCAACGGTTGGACCCACGCGTACTTGGACAACACATCCACGACGGTCAATAAGTAGCGTATACCCCGATTATGTTTGGCCAACCGTTGCACTTCCACTAAATCCGCGGCCCATTGATCATCTAAACCCCCTACGACCACGGGTAAGGTAGCAAAACGACGACGTCGGGGTTTATGCAAGGTGTAGCCCACATCCTGTTCCAAGAGTCGTTGGGCTTTTTTCAAAGGGAGACCCTGGGCTTTGGCAAACCGTTGCACCCCACCTAAACTCCCCGGGGCGCTAGGATCGTGGTAACGGCTTAACCATTGTTGCGAGACCTTGCTTTTCTTCGTGGACGACGAGACAGGGCGTTTGGTTCTCTTCAACTTTGTTGTGGTTGACCAGCGTTGAGTTTTCTTTCGAGGGGCCATACTTTTTGGCATTCATCCCATAACGTTGATATGGTGGGGATGGTGTGGGGATGCGCCTTTTGAATGATTCGATACCATCGCCACGCCTCTGGGTGGGCTTTTAACCACAAGACAAACACCACCCATCGATACAGGTTACGATCCACGTGGGTTTCTTCAAAGACGTGGAGAGGATGCGTGTCCTCGGGACAGGGAGGAATCGGGATTTGGGACCTGGGTTGGTGATCATATAACACTTGGCACAGGGATTGATGGCATTGCCAATCCACCAGGGATAAGAGAGACTCCCACGCATCACACACAACAGACTCCATAGACTAAATAAAAAAAATTTTATTCGTTCTCTCATTTAAAAGAGACCGTCATACACGACCGTCTCGAGGCTTTTCTGCCAGTTCTCCACACTGTCACTGTACTTGGGGGGTGGTGGCGCTGGGGCCACCATCATTTCTTGACGGTTCTTGAGCTCTTGAATTTCTCGCAACAATTGTTTCTCATAATCTGTCAGGGGGCGATCCTCTTTCCTGGGGGCTCGAGGAGGCGGCCCTGGGATGTCATAGCCCCGCTTGGGATATCCTTGCGCATCCCGGGTAGACAAAGGAGATTCAGCTTGTTGGTCGGCTTTCTTGGGTGGGTTGTCATGAAACCAACTCCAGTACTTGGGACCCAAGGGTTGATCGGCCCACCGGAAGAAGGCACACGTTTTCTTGGAACAATTCAGAAACAAACGATCGGGGTTCTGGGTTGAATGGCTCTGTTGCAGCGTGGCAGGTTCCCGGCAAAAGCACTGCAAACAAGTCCACATGTCCAACACTTCTAAATGAGGTTGACTATACACCGCTTTCATATACTCCAGGGCTTGATCTTGACCACAAAACAGCAAACAGGGTTGGATGGGACATTTCACATACTTCCATCCCTTTTGAGATTCTCGGGCCTCCAAACGCACGTCATGGCAAGGGCATACCATATAGTTCACCTTTTCCTTGTTGTCTTTGATTGGATGATGGCCCACCTCATTGTCAAAGACGGTCATCAGAGTGAATTGGGGTGTAGATTGCTCCGCCATGTCATTCAATTCTTTCATCATATCTTCCACCGCCGCTCGGGTATCTTCCACCACCTCCCCTACCACCGGATCACAGTCCACGGGCGTCATCGTTTGAATAGTCTTCTTCTTCTTCTTCCCCTCTGGGGGATGGGTTGTCTTTCTCTTGCGATCGACTGACATCGTGCTCACTATTTTCACCCCTACCACCGAGCCCTTTTTATACCTTGGACCCTTGGCTCTCATTGGTCAGCTTTTCATGACCTTATAAGGACCTCTTGTCTTCCCATTGGTCAGCTTATTCAATCCATATAAGGTCCTCTTGTCTTCCCATTGGTCCGTTGTCCCTATTTAAGGAGCTCACTTGGTCCTCCGACTCGTCATTCCAAGTAGATGGACTACTACCAAGATCTCAACCGAGACGACTTTGCTTCCACCGAAGACTATTTGGCTGAACGGGTCAAACGAGGTCTAGCAGCGGGATTCACGTTCCAACAGTGCCGACAGCACCACGTCATTGATTTCGGTTTGGCCTTAGGGTTGACTCCCACGGAGATTCTAGCTATTGTAGGTCCAGACACCGGCTACGTATTTAAATGCCCCCCAACATCGACATGATTGGAGAACACGATGTGGATGCCTTGGAACTCCAAATTGGTCATGGCCATGTGGTCTACACAGGGGGAGCCAAAGGTACGGATGCCCTTGTGGAACAACAGGCCAAACACTTTGGGATGCAACTCGAAGTCCTGGTCCCCCCGAACCATCCTCGAGCCACGTTCATTACCCCTTCTACGGTGGAAGTGCTGATGTTGGCCAACCCTCATCTTCACCAAGCGGCAGAGAAACTAGGCAAACGAATGCCCAGTCATTTTTACACCCTGCAATTGCTGCAACGCAATTATCAATTGGCCAAGAAAGCCCATACCATCTATGCCTTTGGCATTTTGGAACCGGATCATAAACGCGTGAAAGGGGGTACCGGTTGGACCGTGCAATTGGCCATGGATCAAGGCAAACCCGTCTACCTCTTTGACATACCCAGTCAAACGTGGTACCGTTCGGACCATTACTACCAAGTCAACGAGAATGCAGCCACCCTGGTCACTGGCAGTCAATTTGTCCCTTGGGGACCCAAAAAGCCCACCCTTCATCAAAGCAGTGCCGTGGTAGGATCCCGGGAGGTGGACGACAAAACCCGAGCCGAAATTCAAGCCTTATTCAACCGCACGTTCTGTCTCCCCGAGAACATTGATCAATTACGTATGGAACTGGAAGACTTTCATTTGTAATTTTTAGTTTTTACTTTTTCAATTTGTACATAGCTTTCTTTTCAATTCTTTTTAGTTTTTATTTTTTCCAATTGTACATAGTCCTTTTTTAGTTTTTTTTTTTCCAATTGTACATAGGAACACCCCCACCCCGCGTGGCAAAGAAGACCAACCACCATTTGTAACATCAACTCTTTTTAATTAAAAAATAAAAAACTGACAACACTGAGTTTGCACGTTCATCATAAATAGTTGGTCTTGACTCACAGTTGCCTTGACTCACAATAAAAAACTCAACAGGAATAAAAAATGTTCAACGAAACAAAACACGTCGCACTTGCTCCCGCATCCTCTCTCTCCTCTCCCGCTCCATCCGTTTGTACTCTTCCCTTTGGCGGACCACTTCTTTAAAAAAAAACGCAATTTCCTGCCATCGGTCCGCTGCATGTACTCGTGGCAGGTTAGCAGCCAAGTAATGATTCAACTCGTTAAACTGCTCCAAACTGATAATCCAAAACCGCTCGTCCATGGTGGCCGTTATCCTCCGACAAATAAACGGGATGATGCGAGTAATCAGGGCCTTGTGTAGGACCTTCACAATCTCTGGGTGTGGCCCACGGGGGTGTCCATTCTCTGTTTCCACCACGTAAAGGATCAACATGCGAATGAAGGCCGCCACGCGATATTTATTGAGGGGGCGCCACGCTTCTTCCCTCCTTTCCATCACTCGTCTCGTGTGGCGGTCCAAGGGGTTCAACTCCTGTCCCGCTCTCCTCCTCAAGTACTCGGACCCACCCACGTTCATCTCGCTGGCTAGACAGCCCAACCGCCTTCTCGTTTCAGACATTTTTCCACGCACACGACAAACATAAGTCAACACGACTGAACTCAAAGCTAGGAATGGTGTCCTGTGGCCTCCCTTGACTTATATACCCCCATTTCGCGCAATGCCTCATGGTCTATCTAAGGAGGGGGGAGGGGGGTCCCCCCTCCTCGTCCCCGTCCCCCTCCCACAGTATCATGGGACCTCCTTTTCATTGGCCCATTCCCTCCCATGTGACCCTTTGATTTCTCTATAAAAACCACCGTCCCATTTCATGTTTTCACACTCATCGATGATCTGATTATTCCTTTGGTCTCATGGGCCTGGTTGATCTAACATGATTGCTTGCTTGGCTTCGCTGCTTCCTGATTTGCTTGCATGTCCTGCTCCAATTGGTGGGCATCATCATCATCATCTTCTGGCGGCGACAACCACTCAGCTGGAGTTCGGTTTGATGAGTGTTCTATTTCTTTTTTATGAGGACTGTTCAGTCGCTAGTGAATGATTCTGTTTCGCCTGCTGGTCCTCAACACTCTCAACCATGTTGTTGTTAGTGATCACGATGCTCATTATGAAATAGCAACACTCATATTATCAAAAAGGAACTCATCAAAAAGGAACACTCATATTATCAAAAAGGAACTCATCAAAAAGGAACACTCGTATTATCAAAAGGAACACTCATATTATTAAATAGGAACTCATATTATCAAAAAGGAACTCATCAAAAAGGAACACTCGTATTATCAAAAGGAACACTCATATTATTAAATAGGTACTCATATTATCAAAAAGGAACTCATCAAAAAGGAACACTCGTATTATCAAAAGGAACACTCACGATCACACTGTTCACAATCGACGATCTTGTTGAGGTTTTCACTGGTAGCCATAAGGCACTCGATCTTAGATTTTCGACGCCATCTTGGACTCCATCTTGGAGGAGAAACAACTCCGGATTTGGGGATAATTTGGTCCCACTGTAGGGACCCACATTAAGGAACACTCCAAAAACATTTCTCAGTTCTTGTAAAAACCAATTTAATAAAAAATATTATTTTTTTATTTCGTGTTGTTTTCAAGGACCACCCCTCTTTCCCCAAATTGGACTTTGGACTTTGAGCCCGCGTTTTCTCCGCGGTTTTCACCCACCTTGAGCCCACGCTCCTTTTTTCCAACTCGTCAGCGGTTTCCCATCTCAAATCACGTGACTTCCGGTTCCATGAGCCCACGATCCATTTTTGACCACTGGTCAGCGGTTTCTCACACCGGAAGTTCCTCTGGTCACGTGATTGCTCTCGACCAATCAGGAGCCTCCATATGCCACAGATGGGCCGACTTTACTACTGCTTGCCGGCAGAATTTTACAAGCTCTTTTGGCCCGAGCTGGGAACTGATATGTGTGCTAGTTTCAATTATGCATTCAGTACTGGAACGCTCTCTATTGGCCAAAAGCGTGGCATCATATCTTTAATTCCCAAAAAAAACAAGGACAAATGCCTGCTCGAAAAGCTAAGGCCCATCTCTTTACTTAACATTGATTACAAAATTTTGACCAAAGCTATCGCGAAAAGACTGGAAAAAGTGCTCCCAAGGGTCATAAACCCAAATCAAACGGGTTACATCAAAGGTCGTTTCATAGGTGAAAATGTGCGATTGATTCAAGACATCATGTACCACACTAAACAAACAGACAAACCAGGCATTGCTATTTTCTTAGACTTTCGTAAAGCTTTTGACACGATAGAATGGTGTTATCTTAAAAAAGCGCTTCAAATGTTTAGCTTTGGCCCTGACATGCAAAAGTGGTTTGACATCATCTACAATGAAGACTCAAGTTGCGTGCTACATAACGGACACGCATCCGAGTTCTTTCTGCTAGAAAAAGGTGTGCGACAAGGTTGCCCTCTATCAGGTCTACTTTTCGTTCTTGGAATCGAGCTCCTCGCCCGTGCTTTACAAAAAGATACCACAATTAGAGGTATTCAGGCGGGCCACAAAGAATTAAAAAGCACACAATATGCTGATGACACAACAGTGTTTGTACGTGAAAATCTAATATCATATATATAGTGTTACTTGTTAGGCAATACCTTATACGTTAAAGGGGATGCTAGTAAAGTTGTTGTTGTTGTCTTCTCTCGTTTCAGAGATATTCAAGTTTTGTATAATGGAAATGAGGTCACTGATGACGTCATATGTCTGTTCAAGTACGGAGATTAATCCCGAAATCAACAATATCTTTGGAAGTACTGAAACCTGACACAAGTGATGCACTTGAGCGCAAAATTATGCATACAGCAATGTTACTATGGAAATAGGTTTGCTTCTAGACTGGCCCTATCTTTCAGGACTGGCATTTCCTCTTTCTGGTCTTTACGAACGGTTTTACATTATACGTCATTCTCACTTCTTATTGGTTTTAAAATGAGAGGGAGCTAGTTCAACATGGGTATGGTGTGTGTTTCGAACAGGATCACTCCTTCTCTTTCATTATAGAGTGAAAATGCTAACATTTGGTTCAAAACAGAAAGAGACTAGAACCCAGGGTGTTGCCATAGAAACATCACCATGTGAGTCATCGTCAGTGTCTCACTTAGGTCACAATACTGGTGCCAAGTTTAAGTTGAATCAAACTATATTAGAGACTAGATTTTCTTAAAACCCAAATACAACGGGCTTCTGACGTTTCTCGCAACGATGCTCTCAGACAGATTCTGTTCCTTTTGTCATTACATACAATCCTGCTTTACCTAACACCCGGGGGGGGGTACTTCCTTATATACGCTATATAGGTATGTGTCGCCCGATAGGGTAGGGTTTTTGAGGTGCTCAGCCCTTAAATAGGGTATCCTTTTCGGTGTTTTTTGATATTGTGATCCTTAGATGTTCCTTAGATAGGGTCACTAAATTGCAGTATCCACCTCAACGCGCAAAACGAAAAAGATATGGTCTGTTAAAACTGTACTACATGTTATAAAGTTTAACAAAGCGATTTTAGAAGGACGTTTATAGCTTGTGTTGGCGCTCCTCACCACCTAGTTACAGCACCTTAAATAGGGTGCCATTTCTTGGTTTTGGGCCTTTAAACGGGTATCAATTCTCGATTTTCTACCCTTAAATAGGGTCAGGGTTTGAGAACCTTGGTGGCACACACCTATCCTAAATTGACGGGAGTACCCCCCCCCCGACCTGACATAACCCGCATAATCCACAAACACTCTAATGTACTCTACTCATCTGATCGTTGTAAAAAGGTTTTCACTAGTCTTCCTCTAGTAGCCCACCGGCGTTGTAAAAACATTCGTGACACTCCTTGTTAGAGCTAAGTTACCGGAACCTGTCAACACGGACAACTCACGGTTTCCTCCCGGCTCTTTTCGGTGCAATAAAAATAGTTGTACCACCTGCCCTTATATCAAAGATGGCCGCAAGCAATATACTTTTAATAGTACTGGACAAATGAATCAAATCAAATGGCACATTACTTGTGAAACGTCTAATGTGATTTACATGATTCAATGTACTAAATGTAATCTTCAATATATCGGAGAAACTAAACGCCGCCTCAAAGAACGCTTCAATGAGCATAGGCGACCCATTATCAACAGCCCCAGCTACAGTCCTACCGCTGCCTCACGACACTTTCTTAGTGGCAATCATACGGTTAATCATATGCTTCTTATACCACTTGAAAAATTATATACTAATCGTGATTCAGTTAGAAAGGCTCGTTAGGCATTCCTCATCCACCGAGGAAACACACTGGAGCCTGCAGGTCTTAACAGAAGAGACGAAATGTAATCCGACCAGCTTTTTCCTTATCCCTATTATACTGTATTTCCGCTTTTATTTCATTATTATTATTTTTTCTGTATTTTTAACACATCACGTAGCCCTGTCCTGTTATTTCCGATTCGTTAAATAAAGACCATGTAAATTCGCGTTTCATTCAATAAACCTGAAGAAGGCAGGTGCTGGCCAGCCGAAATATTGTATTTACGCCTCTTGCACGTTATCTGACCAGACTTTGCATTATTTCCATATTTTATGTTCTTTTGACTCGTCACGATCTAGTGATCCAACGTAGAGCAAGCTCTGATCGTACACGGTTTTGCGGTGGTCTAAACCTTGAAAATTTGTATCATTTTCAAAATAATCTTGATTTTGAGTTTTCGCTATGATCATTTATGCCGTCACCAATTTTCTAACTGCATAATCCGAAAACTTGAATATCTTTGGAGATAAAGAAGACAATACGAAGAGACCATGTACCATGGAACATTCGTGTAACAAAATTGCATTCATCGACGTTGGGCTGGGTCGCCGATGTCATGAGAGTAAACTTTCTTTTCTCACGCAAAACGTTTATCAAATTTCTCGGTTCAGGTAAAATTTGGCTTTTTTTACGCCTTTTACCATTTTTGTGAGGTCCAGAGCTCAGCAATTTATGTCAGGCGTATTTCACCAGTTTTTAAAAATGTTTTACACTGATCATGAATAGGTGACATAAGCAAAGCCTATGTGGGGGGAATTTTTTCACAAAACAAACAGTTTTTGTACGTCTGTGCCGGCGACCCAACCCAGGTTCCCTCGAAATACCAGACTGAACTCAGCCTTCCGTTCACCATCTGTTTGCTTGGTTCGTTTTATAATGCTTTCTTTTTTGTGCCCTCAGCCTTCTGGTCACCATCTGTCTGCTTTATTTAACTTCCTAGACTTTAAGAAGTCAACAGAGTCTCCCTTTCCCCGGAGAGGACAGCCTGGTGCCATTCTTTGTCGGATCTCACGTAAAATTCCTGAGGTTCTAGGATTTTTCTTGGTTGGTCAAGAAACAATAGCAACCGGCAAGTGAAAAATTGTTGTTGTGCCTTGTGTAAATTCCTGTCAGCAACGCGCCTTCCGATAAGTTTAAATTGGATTATCCCATAATTTTATTCTCAATGTTGACAGACCAGCTGACACACAGCTTAGTAGTTTATTTTAATTTGGAGCGTTTGGGAGCTCGTTAGGTAAATGCATTATGTGCTGCTCTTGTTATTTTTTTTAATTTCATCATGTTTTTAGCTTTGTCCTGACAACGGCAGATCCTGTATACCACGTACCCAGAAATCGCCTCTTAGAAATGCTTATAAAAATGGTCATATCATTTTTGTCTAATGTTATGGGGCTTTATCTAGCAGTGTCTATCCTGGACAAAGTGATATCTTGATACCTTTGTCATTCTTTAAACGAAGTTCGCTCAGGATAGTGAACGTACACTTTTTTATCGCCAGTACACCCCTTCCCGGAAGGAAGGAAGTTTTACTACGCCAGGCTGGAACCCTCAAACATACAATCAAACTCAGTTTTTGTCGTGTTACAATATTTCGAAAAAGATTTTACCTTTTTGATAGAACCCTTTACGTACCTTACAAGGTGAGGTGGGGGCCTGTAACGCCATCCAAAATTACTCGATTTTAAAAATTATTAAAAAATGGCGGATACAAATCAATTCATTTACAACTCGACTAGCGCGCGCATGAAAATTGGATCCTCCAGCCATTTCTTGATGAAATTGGTGTGAATTCAATAGTTCCTGATTTCCTGCATCTATATGAAAGTGAACAATTTTTCCCCAGCATGAATGTTTCTCTCGAAAGCCTCTTCTTCCAAGCAATGAGACTAAGCAATGAGACTATTGCCTTGCCCGATTGGCACAATATGCTGATGGCGTTCCTCTCTGTTAAGTTGAGAACTCTCACGTTCCATGTAGTCTCGCCTCGGTTTGCAAAATAGATGATCAATTTTTCTAGGACGGAAGGATGGTCCAAACCCAAACATTTGATAAGAACAGCAGCCCAAAATTATGAATTCGCGTAGTATGACAAAAAAATAGATTGTTCAGTTCAATTTTAACTCGTTTACATGCCACAAATATGTGAATATGATCTGGTTTTCATCTTACGTTCTGGTTTTCACTGTATTGCTCGCTACACCACGACAAACTTCAAACTACAGCCGAAGACAAATTTCAGAGCCAACTGAAAGTGAGAACTCATAATCGGCTGCCAATTTCAAACTCTCATGCAGCAAGTGTGAATCATCATTGTTTGCACCTTGACTTATTAAACTACGGACCTCGAGTTGTAAAATTATGCTTACTTACCCACAGAGAAGCAAAGCAGAAATGTCAAGGCAAACGACCTTTTTCATATTGTTAAGAGTCATTCTTTGTGAATCTTGAACAAAGCTGTTGTCAGAGCTTACAAGGAAACAGTCCTAACAGCCACAACTTAGAATTCAGAGCGAAACGAAGGTGGGCTAACGTAATTATTATGGTAATTTTTCGAAACTCGATAAATAATGGATGAGAATTTTTCTTGCAACCACATAAGTAAAATATCATTTTCGTCATCCTACTGAATATTTGTATGTTTGTCTTAACAATGTGGCGCGATCCTCACTTTTACGCCAATGGTGCTTGACGTTAGTTGGCCCCTATTTGTGACTTTGGTGACACTGTAAGGAACTCAAGTTCAAATATTCTATCGAATTCGTCTCAGCTTCTTCGCCGAATGGCCTCAGTAAAAGACACGACGATGACAATCCAAGATTTGTTGAATGAAGCACGAGCGCTGGAAATCTTAGAAAACCACGCAAATGATGACATCGAGTCTTTGGGAAATGCTAATGCTATTTGTCCACAGACGGCCAAATATCCGGCTTAACACAAGACTTCGCTGTTTAAGCTGTGGTGAAATCTGAACTCATAATCCCAGTGTAGGATATCGATCTTGCTCGACATCTTAATAGCAATTCTTGTCTTAAGTTTGGTCATTGTATAAAGCTCTATCGAAGCCCTCGGAAGCCTTTCATTAGGGCCAATCCTGCTTCTTTTCAGAAAAGAAATAAATCACAAGGAGCGCGAATTCGGCGGAAACACCAACGCAAGCGTCCACAGTCGGTCCATCAAGTGGATCAAGGACCTCATCAACCTACCTTGAGTTTCGTGGAAGTGGAAACGCTTTTTGTATCAGGGAAGATTAATGGTGTACTGTCGAAGTTCTTACTGGACTTTCACTCCCCCGCGAACATTATGAGCCATGATGAGTTCATAGCTCACAATCACAAGGCCTCGCAAGGTTGTAAACACTGGTTACGTATACGCAAAAGGTTCTGAGCACTAAAGCTAATTCACAAGAGTGCTACTTTGCAAGAAGTAATGCATCACATTTCCAGTGGTCAGTGAACATCCTGAGGACCGTGGATCAGGACCCAGCCCAATTTTACCAAAACCTCCTGTGAACTAACTTCAGTGGATGGCAAAATTTCACTTTTCCGGCCAAAAAACCGCGATAATCAAAAATCAAAAAACATAGGATTGTTTAAAAATAAAAGTTCTATCATCCTGCCAAGTTTCATTAGTATCTACGAAGTGATACAGCGGTGGGAGGCTCCGGGTTGTTTTGCCTGTTAAATATGTGGCAAAAGTAATTCCCATTTTTTTATGTAGCTTTATTTCCTTTTTCTATTTTGCTGTATCGCTACGTAAAGTGTTCACCAGTTTTTTGGCTCAAAATCTTCAGCCCAGACGCACTTCTGAGTGCTACATTATCATAATAGTTGTATAAACCTCTGGAGACAATGGTATTCTTTTCATGTTATATAGCTACACGTATTTTTCTTTTGCTGTGCTTGTAACTTTTTTGTTTTGTTTTTTTCTGTAATTACTTAGTTGTCCTTGTAAGTTTTTCATGTTTTTGTAAGGTTTTTTTTTTCTTTCCCTTTCTTTTCTTTTTGCGTGATTAGCCAGTTTTTTTTTTGTTTGGAGAGTGGGAAGGGAGTATAGTGAGTAAATTTGTAATCTTTGTTTTTGTTTGAAATAAAGTTTCACTATTACAAAAAAAAAGATAAAAGTTTCATTAGTATCAGTAAAATATTTTTAAAAGATTAATTTGAAAATGATCACTTTTTGACAACAGCTGACCCAGCGCGGGAGTTAAGCTAAGTTAATTTGTAAGCCACTAGATTCACGAGCTAAAAAAATCCGTAACATTTTTCTACTTTCGAAATTGCAAAAAATACAGAAAGCAAAAATGAAAAAACTCGCAAGAACTTCAAACCAAACCGTAGTTATTAGAATTAACCCTCTGAATCAGTCTCCTACAGCCCTCACATTTTCAGTATTTTGCAATACAGTAAGAAAAGCCATGGATTTTATAAAATTGCCGTCACCTCTATATTTACATGACTACTTGTCGAAAGGTGATCCCCAGCTAAACGCCCGGGGATATATACATAAACGTTTTACTTTATATAATTGCACTAGGTTGGAGTCTATGCTTGTTTTCAGCGCTAAATATTGTGACGGAAACAAAATTAACCAGTGTCGATTCTAGCGATTTTGTTCCCTCTTTATAAGCTAGATTTCAAATACATAAATTGAATAATTTGTCTGAGTTAAATACAGATTTTTCATAACCAGATAAGCTCATTATCATCCGTGTAATTTTACTTCGGGAATTTGTTATTTTATCCAGAAAAGGCTTAGTATTAGCCTTAGGAAGTGCAAGCCCGAAATGTATGCGTCATTTCTCAGTTGCCGACATTCGAATAAGCCTTCTTTTTGAGCTTGAGCCCTTCAATGGCAGCTTTGAGCCCTTCAATTTCAATCGAGACTTCCAGAGCTTTCCCATTCGTTTTCACCTTTTAAATGACCTATTTTGATCCTTATAATGTACAAAACCTTCTTGAAAATAATCGGTCGCGCCACCATTTTCGAATTCCCCCAAATAAGGGAAGGTACGTTTTTTCTTGGGGGGGGGGGAGGGCTGAGGCCTCAGAGGGGAGGGTCATCAGTGAAAGTGAGCACCAAAAGGGGAGGGCCATACCTCACGTGAGCTATTCAAGGGAGGGTCACACATCTTTTCAAGAATTCTTTAATGAGAATTTTTGTGATGTTGCTTACTATTTTACGCCTAGAAAGTTTTGTTGAAACTGGTCTTCGCGAACTCGAGAACGAATTGTTTTCCTAAGATCATTCTCTTAATAATTTTGTGGTATTTTTTAATTTGAGCACTTTTGCGAAATTCTTAAGAACGGCTCGATAGATGTTTTTAAAGACAAACAGGTTAAGGTTGTTTGTTCACCAATTATTAGAGGACTTGGTTTGTTTGTAACATTTGTTATGAAGTTGCTAAGCAGTTTTCCAAACAATTTTTATTGACTTAGTGCTCTCCTGCTGAGCAAAGCCTTGGCTTATTCTACCAAATGCAAATTATTGAAAGTCACGGACTGAAGCGACTGCAAATCTTGCAACAAAGGTACTAAAAAAAACTAAAAGAGATATTTGAGTAACAGCTCTGCCTCCCAAATTTTGAACAAAACTAAATTCCACCGTTGAAAAAAATTAATTAATGTGAATGTACCTCTATAGAAGAAACAAAGGGGGTGTTAAAAATTATCCATCCTTTTCAACTTTGCAACACTTTCGCAAGTTCTCATAAGCAGGTCACGCAGATGTGATAATGCTATATATTTTTGCCTTATTCAAATCGTGATGCTTTCTTAAACCTGGATGCCTTAAACCAGTCCGTAATGTTTGGACTAATAACATTCCTTGCGGGAATCTTCCGACTGTAAACTTAATGAAAGTTTCGTGCTAATTTTCAGGTGTATGATTGGGCGTTGGGGTGCACAGTTGTAAGATTCAAAGGTTTTTTACAGTATTTTTGACAAAGATAACAATTTTAAAAATTCTAATCCGTGTAAATTGCAATGAGCATCGCGGAGAATGGAAAAGAAGGCCGGCAGCATATAGGGACTGAATGAAGATTAAACTTTATCAGAGAAATATGAAATGTGCTCATGTTTTAAGGTAGGCTAAGAGTTTCAGATTTCGTAAGTGTTAGGCCAGTTCTACGCCCAAATCGATGAATTATCAATTTACTGTTTTTCGCTATAAATTGTTTTCTTGCCTACGGAGAAGCAGAACAGAAAAGCTAGAGCAAACAGGGTTTTCATGATGTAAAACGTCGTTGATGAGCCGCACCTTCAGCAAAACTCCACCGAATGAAAAGCCAAGCCACGCAAAGAGATTAAATTAGAGGGCTGCCTATCATCAAGCACTTAGATCTAAATAGCCAATGGGCGCAAAGAGAAAACAAAAGACAAACAGGCGAGTGGCAGAACACAAAAATTACTCCAAATAACCCACTGAGTGGCAGACACGGACCCCTGTTTCGTCCTGGTTTAGCACTAAGGTAATAGCCAATGGATGCAAAGACAAGACAAAAGGCAAACAGGTGAAGTTCGTTTGTTCACCAATCAGTAAAGAACTTGGTTTGTTTGAAAAAGTTGTTATGAAAGTTGCTAGGCCGTTTACCGAACAGTTTATATTGACTGGATACTCTCCCGCTGAGCAAGATAAATTTGGCCTATTCTGCAAAATTGTTGAATAGCTACGACCTAAAAAGACAGCAAATTTTGAAACTGAATGGTACTTTAAAAATTAATAACGTATTTCGCTAACAACTCTGTCCCCCAAATTTTGAAGAGTACAAAAAAAAGTCCAGTAGTGGAAAGTTTAAATGTGAACGTTGCCAGCTCAAATTCCCTAGCCTCCAGCTGGGCTCGATTTAAGATGATCGAAAGGGCGAGAATTTTTCTTGACGGACTCCTGAAATAATTTATTACAGTATATGTAGATTAGAGAAATGAGCGCTACTTTGAACCAATGTAAGTTTCCTAATTTCTGTCCCTATAAGGACGTGCATTTTCTTTACCATGTTTCATCCCGTGCAAACATTTTAACATCATTCAGAGTTGTATTCTTCACCCAAGCCGGACCGTAAATCAGTGCACTAAGACAAAAGCAGGACAGAAGATCTTAAAACTAGCTGATGTTTTTCACAGCAGGGGCGCGACAAGCTGTCGAGCTGTCGAGTTCCAGCATTCACTAATAAATTTGGAAAAGTATAGAAATAAGCCGAGACGAATAAGCAGGCCATGTATATTTTGTCGTAATTCAGCTTAAAAAGTGACTTTAAAACCGCCTACCAAGTACAGTTCAGTTAGCGATGCCCGATTTGACAACAGAACTTCGTCAGATGATTTTGCGACGTAGCTAGGAGAAACAAAGAAAACAACTAAATCAACAACAAAAATTTCAGGGTCTTTTTCAGTCTTGAAACTTACTGATCTAAAGTAGGTTCTTAAAACAATCATTTTAGATATCATTCAGGACTGGAAATATGCGTAATCACAGAATTTACTACCTGTTGAACGCCTTAGCACACACAATATTGTTAGATTCGCCTAACACCTGTTAAGAGACAATTATTTATGAGCCACGAACGCTTTGTAACAGCTTTTTCTATTGTTCTTGCTACCGTTGTTCCGTTACACTTTGATGCCACGTATATTTTTGTTCGATTTGTTTTTTTGTGACGGATTTTTCCGATACACTTATTTTCCCACGTAAACCATGACCTGTGCTTACCCACAGAGATGTAAAACAGAAGAGACAAGGTCATGCGCGTTTTTAACTTACCAAGTGCCTTTGGAAAACGTAAATCATTCTGCATTCCAGTGGCGGATCTTGGGGTGGGTGGTGACCAAAGGGTCTGTACCCCATCTACGCTTCCTACAAACTCTACTTTGTGCTTGTCTTGAAGGACGGTGGCCCCTAATAGGAAGGTTTTTTTTCCTGTTTGTGGCCATGTGGGATTCGTTACTCGTACCTAGGGCTGTTAAAATCCAAAAAGAAAATTGGGGGTCACCGTGCATTTTTCAGAGATAACTAGGCCTAAATATGGTAAAAAAAAAGTGCTGATTGAGCATTTTTTAAAAATTAGGAAAAAAACCTTTTAAAATAAAAGATAGCCATTATTTGACTTAAGTAGGAGCTGAATATGTCTAAACTGATAGGCGCTTTGCAATGAATAACAAAGATCCAATTCTCAACATGCTGCCGAATTCTATATGCGAATTTCCTGTTGTTGGCGGGCCATTATTTGACCCAGTAGATTGGAACGTTTTGTAAAATAACTTTTGACAGACGGTTTTTCTTCTGAAAAAAAATATTTTACAAAACCTAACAGTTGTCCTGCTTTTGATTGATTACATAAAAACTAGGGGTAACCGTGCATTTTAAAAAGTTAACTTCACTTTTTCCAAACTCACGCACGACATGTTTTCCATCAGTGACGATTTTCTTGACGCTCTCCTCCCCGGTGGGGAATAAAAAGTAAGTCGAAGTGATGGATGCTGGGAATCGAAGATGGCGGGACGGACTCATGGTAAAAGGATGCAGCAAAGCAAAATCCCCGTAAATCGTCGACTGATTTTATCTCTGCCAACAGTATGGGGATTTTACAATTGCCTTATCAAAGAACATACTATAACGGAATGCCTTTAGGCGATTTCGTTGTTCAATGAACGTTGTGCAGCGAGAATCTTGATTGTTGTTTACATGCTTGGAAGTTCTAGAAGGCTACTGCAAATTGTCAGTGGGGTCAGACCAAGCCTAACCCCTGTAATTTATATATATCTAGGCTAGCTAGCCTAACCCCGGAGCTCCCATAAATAAGCTGGTGTTCGTTTCTCAAAAAACCCGAAAACTCTACGGGCCCAAAATTTTGCGGGGCTAGTTTCGGGCGCAATGTTCTTTCGAAAGTGTTTGCACAGCGCCGCAAATTTTAGCAACATTTTCCCGCGAATTGCTCCACAACAATCCAAACTCGAAAGTCACACTACTGTTGTTATTAATTTTTTTCGAGTTTCAAACTGTCTGCATGAAATATTTTCTTCTTGCGCCGTGTTCCTTGGTTTTTGCAAGTTTCAATATCCTGTCATTTAACTGTCAAGGCGTGTCAAATCATCTCAGACTTTTTGGCTGTTTGTTTGAATGAACTGGAAACGTCGCTTATCTACAGCAGCTAAATATAACTTATTGTTTTGGCTTTTCATAGTGTTTGGATCTTGACAAATAACACGAAATGCCATTAAATCGGAATCTGTAGCTCTGAAGCGTACTAACCTAGCTGTAATCCAAAGCTGAAATTTCTCGTCAAGTTTTCCATTTGTTCCTTCTCATTCGGCTAGATCGCTCAGTGGAGTTATCAAAATCGGCTGCTCGTCTACTTCAGTAGGTCAACCCGATTTCATTCCATCGGTTACTGCAGTTTATAACAGCTTTCGGCATTTTTCCAGACCGAGAGGAAGTAGGTTTTCTTTTAATATTTCATAGACTATCGGGCGGGTAAGTTAGGTGCCGTTTTTGTTTTTCTTTCAAGAAGTTGCTTCACAATTTGTTTACGCTTTTGACTCTTTCTAATCTCTTACGAACAAATTACAAATGGAAAGATTTTTCATCAGATGTAAGCCTAAGATACGTTTCCTTTCCCTCTGCTAAGAAAAAAGCACACGTGGAAATGACAACTTGTTAGTACCTTAAAAATAGGAGTGATTATTTCACTGCAAAAGATCTGAAATACAATACTGCTCAAGTGTCTGAAACTTTCGGTTTTCGTGTTAGGTGAGACACTCTAAAAAAGTAGTTTGCTTCAACTTTTTCCTCTAGACAGTGTCTTTTTACGACTTTCATTTTGAAACACTGTTTTAAAAGCATTCTAAAAGAGAGAGAGGAAGGCCTTGCCATCATAAAACGTCGTACTTTTCTAGTAATTGTTCTGCGTTTTTATCCTTATCACACTAAACACTCATACTTTGGAGTGCATTTGTGGTTTGTAAAGATTCTTCTCAACTGATTGGCCCCTAAAATACAGTACATTTCAGTCGTTATTCGCCAAAAGATGAAAAACGACAATGGGAAAACATAAAGGCAAAAACAGAATGCGGACCGCTGAGGAAACAGTGAAGTTGACTTAATTTTCTTCAAAAACAAGACTTCAGCACAACTTTCACAGGCAGCTCTTCTTCCAGCATTCTTTGGAAAGCTAATTAACTTCAAGGAGAGTACTCGTGAAACTACAGTTGCTCTAATAATGCCATTTTAACTTGCTGCCGGTAGCGACTTCACAGATTTGTCAATGTAAAAACGAATTTCTTACTGATTCGCATGCATCCTGCTGGCTGTTACAGTTGATCCACGTCACGCGTGAACGGAAACTCTAAAATTCAAAACAACGTGACGAGTCACGTTCTCCATATTTGGGCACTCGCCTTGTGTTTCTTGAGATTCAGAGAGGGATTTCGAAAATCGAAAGGAGATTTCGAATCTGTCACAGATTTTTCGAAATGTTCAGACCTGGTTATGTTAATGCCTTAGGTCGGAAGAACAGGCCATGTAGGCCTCTCCACAAGGAAACGAGAAGAGGAATAGTTGATCGTTATTTGACTGGACAGGGACCGAAAGCGATCTCCACAGCAGCTCGTGCAACTCCTGGCGCTGTTTATTCACTGTTTATTGTATCATTCGACATCATGAAACGTTCAGTACATGTGAGGCGTTCAGTCAAGGGGGACGAAGTTATCCTTCTAAACTTTCAGACGACGTTGCATGTAGAATTTATTGAATTGTTCAAACTAGCGAAACCTAGGATATATGGATGGGAAAATCGCGAAAGATTGTTGAGCAGTAGGTTATGCAATAGACGAAGCACAGGTCACCAAAGCGTAATATGAGAGTTTGTATGGAGCTGAAATTCGATTGAAAATAATCGGCAGTTTTCCGTGGAAAATACCTAAAAATCAAAATAGAGTTTGAGAAACCTTATCTTTGTGTGTTTGCTGTGTCTTTACCGCTTTTCCGAACTGCTGGACGCCGTTTGGGGCGATATTCTGTTTAGGTCGAAGCGACGTCTTGTCACGTACTGGCTTTACTTTGACAGATGTCGCATCGACCGTTAAACAGAAAATCGCCCCAAACGGCCTCCAGAAGCTCGGAAAAGTGGCAAAAACACAGCAAACACACAACAGGTAATGGTCTTCAAACCTATTTCGTTTTTTAGGTATTTTGCACGGAATACTGACCATTTACATTTTGGATCGAATTTCAGCTCCATACAAACAACTCACATTACGCTTTGGTTAACTGTGGACGAAGCGTCGGCTTTGTCTTTAATCAACCTCGCAACTAGGAAAAACTGTCATCAGTAATTGCTTGACACGGCAGATGTATCTTGGTTTTCGTCCACTTCCTTCGGAGCTACCGTTCTTACACAAGCGTTCAGCTCCAAGGTTTGTTCTCGTTCGGTTGAAACAGGAATCACGCGTCAGCAAAATAATTGACATAATTTTCACCTCCTTCTAGTCGCCTAAAACGTTTTTGAACCACTGACGAGAAGCGAACCCAGTAAATAACGCGGTCTCTCGATAAAACAAAGTTTTGTCCCGTCACAACCCTTTGCTTCTACAAAGATAGAAGCCATTTTCGGAAATTTCAATGAGATCTTCAATATTTCCCTTGCGATCTCCGTTATGTCACTGAAAGTAGCTTGTTTATTTGAAGACTCGGATCACGTGCTGAGGTTTCCGTTCACGCGTGACGTGGATCAACAACCAGCAAACAACTTTGCTAAAATAAATAGCTTATCTACTGTCGGCATCTGGCAGTTCACCGGCAAAAATTACCCAAAAAGGTTTTTGGAAGCTTCCAAGCACATGTAAATTATGGAGGAAAATGGCACAAGTTTTTCGCCTGCGAAGTTATTCGGCAAAGAGATTTAACTCGCGATCAGTTGCTGTACTATTTTGTTCCAAAGATTTAAAAAATTACTCGGAAGCAATTCCATTCGATAATTCACTGTAACATCTTAAGAATATCATTTTCAACTAGGAAGTCTCTCAAAATTAAACAATTCTTATAATATGTAAATCCACAATCAAATTGGTAATTTTCTTTACCGTGGAAGTGGAAGCGAAGTACTTGAGAATTTAACCGAAAGGTTGACGCTCTCGTGGTCTTTTCAGAAGGTCGCTTTCCAGATACCCTCTGAAAAACAAGTGTGTTCAGCTAACACGCCGCGATCCACTGTTCGTCCACCTTCTCGCCAAGTCAGCTTCGTCCCTCCCGCGCTACTTTCCTTGTTTCACTTGTTGTCGGAAGCCGGTGTCGATGTTTATTTTTTGTCGTGCAAGCGCTGGCGCTTCGACGGCCCGGATTCTTTCATTAACCTACCATTTCGTTTTTGGTTTCACGTTCCCCATTTGCGGGTCAACACTCCCACAGCGGAAGCGAAATACAAAAACAAAAACTCAATACACCTAAAACTTTATTTTCGCACCACTGCACATACGGGAATCGCGCGATGCGCAGAAAATGTACGCGTTAGCAGTAAGGGCCACCGTCCTTAAGGTGATTCCATCGAAAAAGAAGTTGTAATGAGAATTTGTTGAAACTTTGCACAGTTACTAATTATACCTAGCACATTAAAAAAGTAAAATAAAAAGAGGGGGTCACCGTGTCTGATTTCACGCTACGGGGCTGTACTATATAGGTACTTTGCTATCTTTAGACAGCAATATTAAAAAACCTATCCTTGTACAAGAGACACCCATTACTTCAACAAAGTTATTACTAGCAATGAAATATAAGCATTATTCTTATGATAGAAGAGCAACGTTACAGTAAAACGTCTTAAAATTGCCGTAACAACTAAACTACTTTGAAATAATAGGCAAATCGAGCATCTGCACGGTTGCAGTGAAACGCCTAAAATCTGACTGTAACAGTGAATCAATCGGAATATTTCAAAATTGAATAATGAAAAATTCTTCAAATTTGAATATATCATGTAAAGTCGTATTTTTCTTAAATAAATAGAATAAAAAAAGTGGGGTCACCGAGTTCGTTCGGGAGAAAACGACCATTTATTTCTCTGAACAGCTCGGCTTCCATAGGAAACCTATAAAGTTCCGAACGCGCGCGCGCTCGTGCGCGCGCTAATCACGCAAAAAATGATGCGCAGAAAGGATGCGCAATGCAATTGAATGGAATCACCTTAAGGTGTCTGAACACAGTTTGCGCGCGCTCTACGATTTGTTCTGCTGACGTGAATTAGCGCGTGCACATAGCTGACAGCTTTAAACATGGTGCCTGTACAGCGATCATTTCATTTTGTTTAGTGAAGAATTTGTAAGCGTTTTTTTCTTTTCCGTCTTAACAAGCACACAGTCTGTTATGTGTGAAAACGTTTGTTTTTCAATGTATTAAAGGTATTACTATTCCCTACCTATTCCCTGCCTTTCTGGGATTGTTTGTATGGATCGAGAAGGATCGAGAAAGATCGAGAATTCACTGGCGAAAAATGTCTGATTGGTCGACGCGTGGCCACGTGATCGAGCTCTTAAATTCAAGATGGCCACCAAAGTTGTTGGAGGTATTTCTTTCTTTCGGCAAGTGTTGACTGTTAGCTCGAGAAGAAACACAGAAGTAAAAGGAACGAGAACAGCGTAAGGGTTATAAGTCTTAGACGAGCTGAGGTCGGTTGTGGATGGATAGGGCGATTTGTTTCCGTGTTCACCACCTGTAACTTGCGTTTTGAGAATCGTTTGGGCACTTGGCAAGTTACATCATTTGATCGTCGCTCGTTTGATAGATTTTAGCACACGAGACATGGTTGTAATTGCAAGAAACTGGAACATTTTACTGTCCACAATAAGAGATTTCTTAGAAAGCCTGCAGCAGTCGGGGAAACAGGTCTAGGAAAATGTAACACCATTTTTAATCGGTGTGAACGTAAGTTAAAAAATAGCATTTTTTTAGGAAGTGTTTTGTATTGCAGAATAATATCGTGCCTGACGTCGACCATTACAAAATTTTTTAAGCGTTGTACCAGTTTTCACATTGTAGAGTACCCTCCTTAATAAAATAAGTGCATTACTTTGGTGTGGAGTTAGTACCTGCATTGTGTACCGCCAGAAAAAATATTAAGCTTATAAATGCACAAACAAAATTACACAAAGAACTAAAAAATCAATGTTTTAGATTCTCACACTCCAACAAAAGTTGTTTGTTCTCATTGTGATCTTGTTCTACTCAAGGGCAACCCTTATATGCCTAAAGAAACTACACCATTCTACTTCGATTTTTATTGGTTGTTAGAAGGCAAATTAAATATTCAGTATTTTGCACTTACTAGTAACTGCAACTACTTGATTGAAAATTAGATATAGATCACTAAAAACTACAGGCCACCAAGGCCTTACCAAGAATTGTGAACATCAATTTGGAGTTGTCTTCAGTAGTAGATAGCACAGAGTCCGAAAGAGCTTTGAGCATAGTGAAAAAGATTTGAATTATTCAATTATTTAGGTTTTTGAAGGGATGTGAGAAATGTCCAACTGTTTTGTTGCTCCTACAGCTGTAGTCGACTTGCCAGTCCAGTACACCTTTTGTGCTACTTTGGAAGTTCTTTCAAAATTATTGCATGTAAACTGGTTTCCAGGCATATGATAAATGTCCAACTGTTTGTTGCTGATCTACAGTAATTACACTGACCTAAAGGCGCATGCAATGGTTAAGACTGTTTAACAGAAAGGTCTCGCTTGCAGAGTGTGGTATAAATTCTGAACTGTACTACTAGCCATTTAATAGCAGGTACAAATAATTCAGCTGTAGAGTAAGCTGGTCTATTATTTCACCTAGTGAGTTTAAAACTGAACAATCACACCGAAACAGCTGACATTACATATATTTCAATAAACAATCTTGGGTGCATTGAAAAACATTTAATTGAGCAAAATCCTAAAAGTAGTAAATGAGTTCCAATCATGATTTGATTCCATTATAAAATAATGTCTTCACAATAGAACTAAAGTTTGCAAACTTTTTATTAAATACACTTGTTGGTGTGTAGGTGAACACCGAAACAACAGTTCGCCAGCATCAAGACCCCATTATAATTAACTTATATCTGAATTACAGTGGTCTTGACAATCTTGCACTGAAGGAGTAACTCCCTCCCCCAATAATTACAACAACAACAACAACAACAAAAAGGTGAGAAGATACAAGATATGAAGTGCTGCTGCAAAGACCATGTTTATTTGCATTCTCTCCACAATATAATGTCCTTTTACATATGTACATTCATCACCATGCAACATGAATAATGTCCTGTTGCCAATGTGTGTTTCCATTTTTTTTTTTTTGCTCAGTCTTCCATGAAAACGTTTTCATCTTGGTCTGGAAAAAAAACAAGGAAGTGATACAAATGTTGACATTAAATCAGTTTTGAAATTAATCAACAAGCACCTCTTAGATCCAACCTTTGTACAACTGACAATGCTTGAAAATAAAGGCAAGTAAGCATTTTTTTATTCTGATTATCAAAGGAGGGTGTAAGGTGGTAAGATCTGAAACATGTTACATTTTGAAAGCATTTAGTACCACTATCATTCTGGACAAGGATTATGTTAACACTAAAAAAAAAAGTTGATGATCCTGGGCTAAAAAGTGCACATTTAACAGAAACTACCTTGCACCCAGCATTTCTGGGGCAAAGACAACACGTAAAGGTAAAGCAGAGGTTATGAAAATTATTTTTTACGAAAATTTAAATCAAGTCTGATTCCCAATGTGCCTGTGTCTATGACAAGCATCATTTTCCTAGTATTAGTGACTCTCGTGACTGCCAATTTTAAATCATTAATATTGTAATTTTTGTCCATGACTATAATAACTTTAAGAACAGTATATTTTTATGTACTAAAAACAGATCAGAGTTAGCAATTACATATCCAGATGAACTTACAGGGGAGGTGCCCCAAGCAAAAAAAGGAGGGGATACAAAAAAGTTTCAGAATGAAAATAAATATATTCCCCCGGGGTACACTACAGCAACAGATAAAGAATTGACTGACAACTAAAAACAAAACCAAAAAAAAAAATTTAAATATAAAACTAGAAATACCCCAAAAGGTTCTTGCTCATCAAGCAATGTTTATAACAAAGAGTGAAAAATCTACTTGCTAAAAATGTGTAATTTTCAAAAATTTACACTTAAATGTTTAAATGTTTCCATCTGGTTCTTGCTCGTCATATACACAACAAACATCTTCATAACAGAGAGTGAAAAACCTTAAGACACATTAAAATAATCCACACGTTGAAAATTTATTGTCAACCTACACATTTTTTATCAGCATGAAATGATACAAGAAGGAATTGTGGAAATTACAAAAGGAAAATAAAATATTGTAACTCTGCAAACCATGCTTACAGAAAGTCATGCATAGGCTTAATCTACATAAACGAGTAAAGAAAGTGAGCTTAAATCTTGTAGTCATAACTCGTCTTAAAATACCGGAATAAGATACCATCTGAACAACATCCATGATATTCGACATGGTACGAATTATTCACCCAAAACAGTCTACACGTATCAGGAAATTATCACTTCCCTGCCACCCGGTCCAAGCCAAGTCATATATCTACAGAAAGCCCAGAAATCGACCTTTTTACCCTTTTATAATTTCTTTTTGGACCGGATGGCATGAAACTTACACTAAGCAAAAACGTTAAAATCACTGACCTTTTCTGTGCCATTTTTCCTCGCGAGGCAGCGTCTTCCGACGTCGACCACAGAAAAATAAACCGACTGGCAGCATTTGTTGAACTGTCCCAGGATGCTAAATTGCCTACAGAATATGATCCACTTAATAACGAGGACAAATCTCGTTTCGATTTCTCGCAGACGTGAAAAAAAGCCATCTGGCTATCGCCAAAACACGGCAGCCATCACTCCTTCTTCTAATTCTTTTCTAGCGGGCATTTTTGCTTCTGAACCAATTACATTGCTGGAAACCTGACACGTGATTTTTTTGCGCAGCGCATGCGTACTGCATTTTTCGCCAGTGAAGATCGAGAAGATCGAGAATTCACTGGCGAAAAATGTAGTACGCATGCGCTGCGCAAAAAAATCACGTGTCAGGTTTCCAGCGATGTAATTGGTTCAGAAGCGAAAATGCCCGCGAGAACAGGTTAAGAAGAAGGAATGATGGCTGCCGTGTTATGGAGATAGCCAGATGGCTTTTTTTCATATCTGCGAGAAATCGAAACTAGATTTGTCCTCGTTATTACGTGGATCATATTCTGTAGACAATTTAGCATCCTGGGGCAGTTCAACAAATGCTGCCAGTTGATTTATTATTTTGCATTCGACGTCTGAAGATGCTGCCTCGCGACGAAAAATGGCACAGAAAAGGTCAGTTATTTGAACATTTTTGCTTAGTGTAAGTTTCATGCCACCCGGTCCAAAAAGAAATTATAAATGGGTAAAAAGGCGATTTTGGGGCTTTCTGTAGATATATGGTTTGGCTTGGACAGGGTGGCAGGGAAGTGATAATTTCCGGATATGTGTGGACTGTTTTGGGTGAATAATTCGTATCGCCATGTCAAATATCGTGGAAATTCCATACGGTGTATTGTTTAGATGGTATCTTATTCTGGTATTTTCAGTAATACAAGTTATAACACAAGATGTAAGCTCACTCAGTTCTTTACTCGTTTATGTTGATTAAGCCTATGCATGACTTTTTGTAAGTATGGTTTGCAGAGTTACAATATTTATTTTGTCTTTTGTAATTTCCACAATCCCCTTTTGTATCATTTCATGCTGGTAAAAAATGTGCAGTTTGACAAGACATTTTGTGTGTGGATTATTTTAATGTGTATATTAAAGTTTTCACTCTCTTTGATAAAGATATTTGTTGTTATGACGAGCAAGAACCAGTTGGAAACATTTAAGTGTAAATTTTTGAGAATTGTAAATTTTTAGCAAGTAGATTTTTCACTCTTTGTTATAAACAGTACTTGATGAGCAGAAACCATTTGGAATATTTCTACAGGTTTTTTTTACTTAAGGTTGTTTTTTTGTTTGTTTGTTTGTTTTTAGTTGTCAGTCAATTCTTGATCTGTTGTTGTAGTGTAACCCCGAGGGAATTTGTTTATTTTTATTCTGAAACATTTTTATATCCCCATCCCTTTTTTCTTGGGGCAGTTCCCCTATAAGCTCATCTGGATATCCCATTGCTAACTCTGATCTGTTTTTATTACATAAAAATATACTGTCCTTACAGTTGTTATAGTCATGGACGAAAATTAAAATATTGTTGGCCTAAAAATGGCAGCCATGAGAGTTCACAATTTAAAGTTCATACTAGGAAAATGATGCTTGTAGTAGACACTGGCACATAGCAATCAAACTTGATTTAATTATTTTTTGGAAATAATTTTCATAATCCCTCCTTTACCTTTACTTGTTGTCTTTGCCCCAGTAATGCCGGGTGCAGGGTAGTTTCTGGTTATTGTGCACCTTTTAGCCCAGGATCATCGACTTTTTTTAGTTCTAACATAATTCTTGTTCAAAATGTTAGTCTGACTAAATGCTTTCAAAATAATGTAACCTCCCCCAGATCTTACCACCTTACACCCTCCTTTGTTAATGAGAATAAAAAAATGCTTACTTGCCTTTGTTTTAAGTGTTATCAGTTGTAAAAAAAGGTTGGCTCCAAGAGCTGCCTGTTGATTTATTTCAAAACTGGTTTAATGTCGACATTTGTATCATATGCTTGTTTTTTTTTTTCAGACCAAGATGAAAAAGTTTTCATGGAAGACTGGGCATAAAAATGGAAACACAGATTGGCAACAGGACATTATTTATGTTGCATGGTGATGAATGTACACTTGTGAAAGGACATTCTTTTGTGGAGAGAATGCAAATAAACATGATCTTTCCAGCAGCCCTTCATATCTTGTATGTCATCAACTTTTTGTTGTTGTTATTAGTGGGGGGAGGGGGGTGGGGGGTACTCCTTTACTGCATGCAACCAGGATTGTTTATTGAAATATATGTAATGTCAGCTGTAATAACATTTTACAGTGTGATTGTTCAGTTTTAAACTCACTAGGTGGAATAATAGACCAGCTTTACTGTACAGCTGAATTATTTGTACCTGTTATTATGTGGCTACTGATACAGTTGAGAATCTATACGACACTCTGCAAGCAAGACATTTTTTTTAACAGTCTCATCCTCCACGGTAAACACTGTAAGAGCCTTTAGATGAGTGAAATTACTGTAGGTCAGCAACAAAACAGTTGGTCATTTATCACATCGCTGGAAACCAGTTTACAGGCAATAATTTTGAAAGAACTTTCAAAGTAACACAAAAAGTGTACTGAACTGGCAAGTCTTCAACTGTAGGAGCAACAAAACAGTTGGACATTTCTCATCCCTGGAAACCAGGTTATAGACCTTTAAGAATCTAAACAATTGAACAATTTAAATCTTTTTTATTATGCTCAAAGCTAATTGGGACTCTGTGCTGTCTAGTACTGAAGACTACTGCAAATTGTTGTTCACAGTTCTTGGTAAGGCCGTGGTGGCATGCAGGTTTTAGTGATCTATAACTAATTGTCAATCAAGTAGTTGCAGTTAAGTGCAAAAAGTGATTAATTTGCCTTCTAACAGCCAAAAAGAATCGAAGTAGAATGGTGTAGTTTCTTTAGGCAAATAAGATTTTTGACCACCTCGAAAAGGGTTGCCCTTGAGTATAACAAAATTACAATGACAACAAACAACTGTTGGACTCTGAAATAATTCTTTGTGGCACTAGCCGTACACAATGCAGGTACCAACTCCACACCAATTTCATGCACTTCTTTTAGCTTCTTTGGCTAAGCAGAATACTTTGTCATTTGAAAGCTGGTACAATGCTGACAAAATTACCCGTAACGCGTGCGGCCAGTCGACTACAGGCGCGATATTATTCTGCAATACAAAACTGTTTGTAGGCGTATAACTTTTTGTGAACAGCATGCCATTTTTTTGAACTTGCGTTCACACCGATTACAAATGGCATTACATTTTCCTAGACCTGTTTCCCCGACTGTTACAGGCTTTCTAAGAAATCTCTTACTATGGACAGTAAAACGTTCCAGTTTCTTGCAATTACAATCGTGTCCCAAGTGCTAAAATCTATCAAACGAGCGATTTCAGAAAAACAAATGGTCCTATCCATCCACAACCAACCTTGTCTAAAACGTATAACCCTTATGTTGTTCTCGTTCCTTTTACTTCTGTTTCTTCTCAAGCTAACAGTCAACACTCGCCGCGAGAAAAAGAGATCTCCAACATCTTTGGTGGCCATCTTGAATTTAAGAGCTAGATCACGTGGTCACGCCTCCACCAATCAGACATTTTTCGCCAGTGAAGATCGAGAACCCTCTCAAACGCAACGCATGCGCAGTCAACCAGAAAATTGTGACTGCATGGTTTAGTGGAAATGCACTGATTTCTATGGAACCGCTCGTTAGAATTTAATGAAATTCGGTAGAATAATGGTTCAGAACACGCGTAACTTGCCTTCAAACAGAAATTGAAATCTGACGGAGGAAATGTTCAGAAAACGTTAAAATGCAAAACACAGAATTACAGAAGATCTCTCTGTCAAAATTTCACGAGACCAGTGTCAATAGGTTAGTATTGCTCTGAGTTTTCTAGAGACAAATGATGGAAAAAGTCTAACGACTAGATTTTCTGAAAATAGATCATACCCATTATTTAATGCCGGTTTAGTACCAGCTGCGTTGCCATGGCAACGGCATTCCGTCCAATAAAACATATCAAGATATAATCTTTTTTAGTTGAACTTGCATCTTGCCAATTTTGGCCGCCTATCTGCCAGTGGTTTGAGAATAACGATGAATAAAGGTACAAGAAAAATTTGTTCGGCCACCTTAAAGTGATATGTCGACAACTGAATTCCCAGAAAAGATGGAATTCCTAGGTATTCTTAAGAATGCCTAGGAATTCCAAACGATTCCAAGACATGCAAATTAGGAAAAACGTAAAAGCTTGGAATTTCTGGGAATATATGGCAATGTGTTAAAACTGTACTTGGAATTATTAGAAATTCCTAGGAATTCCCAATAATACCAAAACTGATAATGAAAGGGCTTGGGAATGTCTGAGAATATATGGGAATGGCTAAATTAAATGGCTTGGGCTAATAAAAATGGTTGGGAATTTATGAGAATAAATAGGAATGACTAAATTAAATATGAGAAATATTGGCAATTTACTTGGAATAGCAACTTTAAGTCCCTTGACAGACTTCAAGTTGAGGATATTTCAGGTAAATGTCTTTGGAACTTCCAGGAAGTTATGAAAAAGGACATTTAATGTATCACACAGTCAAACAAGTCTTAAAATGTTTTCTAAACATTGAGGTATTCCTGAACCTTTGAGGACAGGTCAGGCAAACAAAATTGAAAGGTACATACATGACTCAAAAATTAATAAATAAATAAATTCCTTGTGTAAATTATGTGTTAGTTCGCTTGTTGAATTGAGGACACCAACTGAATAAAGGATGAATACATACATGTACCAAAGCAGCAGAGCATCTTATTATGCTACTATTTTCTGGTTACAAAAAAGTATATCCTTAAAAATTGTCCATGACACAAGTAACTATAAAGTATCTTGAAAAAAATATTGTTCATGACACAGCTTCAACCACACTCTATTGCAGTTAGGCAGTGTACTGGGCATGGATTTGCAGAGTTCCCTTTGAGAAAGAACACTTTTTTCCACAATGTCCTCTTCCTTTGCCAGTTGAAATTTACCTCTGAAAATAAAGAATAAAGTAAAAGTAAGTGAGAAGTCATGAAATGGTGCCTTCAAGTAAATACTATTATCATACCACCGTACGACCTCACTCATGCAATTTTATTGAAAACATACTCAGGAGATGATGTGTGTAGGGGCAGATACATGTAGGTTGGTGTGAGCTGGTCCAGAAGAGCTGTCCAGCTCCGCACACATTGTCACCTGATTACTATAGTGTGCACGCAAGTCTTCATTCATTTAGTATTTATCAAGACCTTCCCGTAACTTTCCAATCAAATTCACCCTTAAAATGGTGGTATGATAAAATACTTCTTGACTACGCTGTAAGTTAGGTCAGGCCGGACGGCAAACTATTTGGATCTCGGTCATGGCGCATGGAACTACTCTGCCCGTATTCCATGCGCTAGAGCCAAATACTTTCCCGTCCAGCCCTCCCACTCAGTCAATAAGTACATATTATTATGAGGAGACAATTACACAGCAACGACTTTTAAGAGCGTATCACGTAATTGACGATAGGACTTGTGATTATTTCACTCTAATAACTTCACTTTCTTGTGGATTTCATGTTAGTAAAGAAAATGAATACAACAGTAAGTAATGTCGAGGAAGGGATTTAAGAGCGAATGTTACCAACGGTCAAACATTTGGTGGCAACAGCTCAAAAATCAATTCCGCTCATATTCTTATGTTAGGTAGACCTTAATCTGAAACAAATCATTGCATAGTTCGTTTGGCTGAATATCGATTTATTTTCAAGAAAATCGATATTAACGGAATTCGCTCAGAATACCGTTTTTGAAGCTCAAAATTTAAGGCAAATCTCGAAGCTTCGCGTGACAAAATGAAGCATTCCAGAGCAATAAAAAGTAACCAAACTTGTAGAACGATGTTTAAATATATGTCAAAAGCAATTTCAGCAATTTCTGCTTATTTATTTACGCGCTCTAATTAAATTTATCCGACATACTTTTGACTAGATAAAAAGTATATCACGTTTAACCCCTAAAAAAAGTATGTGGTACCGAATATTATTCGTCAGAAATTTGGATTTCAAGGGGAGAAGGGATGTTCTTTTCCCTCCAAAAGGAATTTTTGGGGAAATTTATTGACGCGATGTTATAGAATTTTAAAGTTGGACAAATTGCGTTGATTTAAGCGATCAGAAAAGTCAGCCTAATTAACTCAGTGTACACATACACAAACAACTTCACGTTTACCGCAGGTTTTGATCAGCCAACAACCGATTTTAACACAATATCCTCTAACCTTCATGTTGCTGTATCACAGATGAGAGCTGTGGTCCTTGTTGATGATAGAATTCAAGCAAACTGCAAGGAAACTTGACAGGATATCGCAACTTGCCATGCCGTTTCACCGAACATCCGCCATTTTTGATGTGAGGATTCTCTTTTCCTATTTTCGTTGGAAAGCAGGATTAAGGTGTTGTACATAAGATGTCTTTCCTTTCAAACTAGCTCTGAACTGAACAGCGAAACAAGAAGTCGTTAATACAAAAACATCTGTTACGTGCTTTGGGCGATGCCGCTAATTAATTTAGAACGAGTTTTAGTGAAATCGACTACTGAAGGCATGTACCGCGGTAACGAAATTTTGGGTGCATCGGGTGACTTTGGGGAATTAGGTTAAATTTTTTTTTCAAATAAGCTATTTCTGTGTTCCTACGTTTACTACTTTAAGGACTGAGCGAAGATTCTCAGTAGATTGGGTTCGATGAGTACTTTGAAATCTGTACAACTTAAAAAAGCGCACGTTGGTTGCGTGACATACCTGAGACTGAGCTTTTACCTGATGGGCAGGGCAAAGCCGCAAAGGGGGTTTTAAAAATATATTCTCTGTTGGTTTTCCAAGAAGTAGCACAGATAATGAACGCTATTTTACATACTATGGCTAGATTAAAATACAAAGTCAGGCATGAAAATTTCCTGTTCGGTCTTAAAATTCTTTTTTCGTTTTGTTGGGGTGAGGGTGGGGAGGGGCTGGGGCTATAGGTTTCGGGGAAAGAAGTTTTAGAGAACACCGAATCGACTGATTGTATCGATTCCTGGCATTCAAAGAATTTCAAACAAGGCAGTGGTGATACCTTAATCCTCCTTTTTATTTTTACCTGGTTCTTGTTCGTATTTACGTGCTAGTGTACATTTAACGCACAAACACTTATTTACGGAGAATAGACATTAATAAGAAATCAAATTTCGTACTGGTTCTCAGGGAATAAATTTAATGATCTGCAAGATTGTTAAGAGCTTCGTCCTATGGCACAAAATACAACCCACTACGGGCTTAACTTGGATGACTTTTTATGAGTCTTGGGTTTTCCGCTTTCGATGCTCAACAGGCACCAACGATAAACGACTCTACTCGACTGACACTGTAGTGCGTGCAGTCTTTTTTTAAAGCTTCCAACAGTGAAGAAAACTACAAAACAGTTAACTAGAGGGTTCAACGTTCTATTCAACACCGATCAACGCTGCTGAATTTTTAAAACAAGTTTGGCCTTCTAGCTTAATGATGTTTCACAATTTTGCCGACTTTTCTTTTGTTCTCAGGTGTGCCACTCTGTGCAATGATATTCTGTAATATTGATTCAACTTTTTCTATGTTCTCAGGTGTGATCAAAAGTATTGAATTCGTTTGCCCACCTTGTTCAACATCGCACAACAAATTTGTGTTCAAGATTGTTGAATAATGTTGAATGAGTTTGACCGAGTCATAAAGTTTGCAAACGAAAAACGCAAAGAGCGTGAGCCAACAAACTGAGGGCGCAGCCGGGGTTGAAGGCTAAGAGAAGGGGGAAGTTTGAACCCTTAATCCCCCAACATGAAAAGGTTTCCCCTTAAGTAGGTTTCCAACTCCCACCCACCCATCGCCCCCATCCTCGCGAAAGTGGGTTGGTTAAGTAAAAGGGAAAGATAATTCCGAGATAATAATTCCAAGCGAGCCTTGATTAAAAATTAAGTCCTCAAAACTGTCGTTTTACAGCGACCCGCTATCACTCTTAAAGGTATTCGAAGACCTTGATATGAGGGTGACTTAGATTTCCAAGTCACCTCAAGATGCCTTTAAAGAATATTAAAACACACGAGGAAAGGGTGCAGGCACGGACCTGCACCCTAATCGGAGCCTTTTGGGTCTGTGAAATCCAGTTTTCGGAAAATCGAGAAACTGCAAATTCCTTTCCGATCCGCTTTTATAATTACGGAACAAAGCTTTATCACATGCAGGTGGCTGGCTTGAATGTTGTGTGACGTTGTAAAGCAAAAGGTTTCACTTCTGCATAATTGATACATTAAAGGTGGGGTTAGGTGAGTTCTGAAACAAGAGACGGAAAAGCTCCGCTTTATTTAAAAATTCTTTATGCCAAGACCCATTTACTTATACTATCACTTTCACCCGGGCACTTACAATCAGTCGATTTAGTATTCTCTTAAACGTCTTTTCAAACACCTTTAGCCCAAACCCCGCCCCACCCTAAACAAAAAGAAAGAAAACATTCTCAGACCGAAAAGGAGATTTTCATGTCCAACTTTGTATTTTAATCCAGCCATAGTTCATTAATTGTGCTACCTCTTCGAAAACCAACAGAGAATATATTTTTTAAATCCCTTCGCCCTGCCCACCAGAGAAAAGCTCTAGGGTTAATGCCACGCAACCAACGTACGTTTTTTTCAGTTTCACGCATTTTTACCACCATTTTCACTACTACGCGACTTTTCTTTTCAAAACACCTCTGAGCACTTTGCAATACGCTTCCGTCAATCATACCTTATATGGAAAGTGTGTGATGTTACCGCAATTGAATTGAGCTCGAAGGAATAAAGATAGCGCCAAATTATCCCGTAAATTTGCGCCGGCGAGTCATATATTGACTAGTAAGAGGCTTTAGAGTCGTTGATGTTGCAAGAATACTTCACGTTTGGCAGATATTTGTAAAGAAATTTCGACATTTCTTCAGAATTTGATACCCGCTCGGTGGATTATCCTATGCGGTGGATGGTAAGCTTGCGTTTAATCTCGTGAATAAGCTAAACCGAAGTGTGAAGTAAAAATTCTAGCTTTTCTGACTTGATAATAGCATACGACATGTTATTCACCACGAGTATAAATCTGGCAATATCCCGAAGTGTACGAGGGCGAAATTCAGGAGTGGATAGAATATGCAACGGGAAAACGAATCATGATCGGCGTGCGATCAACCGATTCGTGAAGAAAATGGGTTTGACAAGAAGAAAGCTGAAGAAACGTACGTAGGACTTGTTGGATTGTTTTTGCAAGAAACGATGCCAATTCTAGTCACCTATCACCCAAGGAATGGATCACCCGAGGAATGGAATGAAAAACAAAGCATAAGCGCTTTATAACGTTTATTATTCTACGTGAATGTTAACGCTGTGACATGCTAGCAAGAAAAATCTGAAAAATCGTTATTTATAAAATTAAAGCGGGAACGGGGAAATATCAAGGAAAATATTTTAGCACAGTCTCATGTTAACTTCTTCGTTATAGCTCACTGTGATTACCAAAGAACGTGGTAAGCGAAATTGGGCGATGTATCGTCGTGGGTCATCGCTAAATTTCACCGAGAACAGTTGCTATTTATAGATGAATCAGAACTTCTCAGATTCATCTAAAAATAGCAACTGTTCTCGGTGAAATTCAGCGATCCTACGACAATACATCGTCCTGTTTCCCTCATCACGTTCTTTGGCAATCGTCCTGAGTTATAACGAAGAAGCAAACTTGAAAGTAAGCTTAAATATTTTCCTCGATTCCCCGTTCCCGCTTGTAGAAATAACAATTTCCCCATCATGTCACAGCGTTATATGTTTACATTCTTGAAACGTAAAACAACAAACGTTACAAGCGCATTACAAGCTTACGCTTTATTTTGTTTTTTCAATTCATTCCGGAGGTGATAGGTGATTAGAATTAGCAGCGTTCCTTCCAAAAAAATGCAGCTAGTCATACGTACCTTTCTTCTTGTAAAACCCATTTTCTTCACGAATCGGTTGATCGCACGGTGATCATGATTCGTTTTCCCGTTGCATACTCTATCCACTCCTGAATTTCGTCCTCGTACACTTCGGGATATTGCCAGATTTATACTCGTGGTGAATAACATGTCGTGTGTTATTTTCAGGCCAGAAAAGCTAGAATTATTACTTCACACTTTGGTTTAGCTTATTTGCGAGTTTAAACGCACGCCTACCATCCGCCGCATAGGATAATCCACCGAGCGGGTATCTAATTCTGAAGAAATGTCGCAATTTCTTTACAAATATCTACCAAACGTGAAGTATTCTTGCAACATCAACGACTCTAAAACCTCTTACTAGTCAATATATGACTCGCCAGCGCAAATTTACGGGATAATTTGGCGCCATCCTTATTCCTTCGAGCTCAATTCAATTGCGGTAACATCACACACTTTCCATATAAGGCATGATTGACGGAAGCGTATTGCAAAGTGCTCAGAGGAGTTTTGAAAAGAAAAGTCGCGTAGTAGTGAAAATGGTGGTAAGTGTTCATCTGAAACCAATCTACTGAGAATCTTCGCTCAGTCCTTAAATTAATAAACGTAGGATGACAAGAATAGCTTATTTGAAAAAACAATTTAACCTTATTCTCCAAAGTCACCCGATGCACCCAAAATTTCGTTTCTGCGGTACATGCCTGCAGTTGTCGATTTCACTAAAACTCGTTCTGACTGAATTAATTAGCGGCATCACCCAAAGCAACAGATGTTTTTGTATTAACGACTTCTTGTTTCGCTGTTCAGTTCAGAGCTAGTTTCAAAGGAAAGGCATCTTTTGTACAACACCTTAAGCCTGTTTTCTAACGAAAATAGGAAAAGAGAATCCGCACATCAAAAAACGGCGGATGTTCGGTGAAACGGCATGGCAAGTTGCGATATCCTGTCAAGTTTCCTTGCAGTTTGCTTGAATTTTATCATCAACAAGGACCACAGCTCTCATCTGTGATACAGCAACATGAAGGTTAGAGGATATTGGGTTAAAATCGGTTGTTGGCTGATCAAAACCTGCGGTAAACGTGAAGTTGTTTGTGTATGTGTACACTGAGTTAATTAGGCTGACTTTTCTGGTGGCTTGAATCAACGCATTTTGTCCAACTTTAAAATTCTATAACATCGCGTATGGCAAGCCAAATGTAGCAATATTCAATATCACCATATTCATTTAATTTAATCCTTGTATTCATTTAGTTTTTCTATGTTCATTCAATTCAATCCTCCAAAATTCATTCAATTTAATTTACCAAACTATCCATTCAATTCAATTCTTCTAACTTATTCAGTTTTAGTCATCCTTATTTATTCAATTCAATCTACCAACATAATTTCAATCGGTTCATATTCATTCAATTCAATTCGTGCGTATTCATTCAATGTTCGCACTCATTTATTCAATTTTGGGGTCTGGGACGAGCGATCAAATTCGCGGGGTACTGGACACAACTCTAACAAATATGGCGGAAGAAGTGGAATCAGATGATTCAGGGATCAAGGCTTTCTTTGAGCATGTTTTAAACAGGACAGAGGAAATTCTCAGTCAGAGCTCAACTGCTAGCAATGAGCGCCATGCCGAAGTCTTAACCCATGTAGATCTCCTGGAGAGAACGGTAAGATTAACCGGTCAGTTGGCAGGGACAGTCACGGAAGAAACTGATTTGAAACTGTTGGACGATCTACGACTGGTGTTTTCCGAATTACTTGAGAAGTTTCTCCAACATTTTGGAATCTGTGCATCAAGAACATCTCGAGTTACTTCTGTTCCTTGTCAAATGGTGGAGAAGGGAGGTCCAGGTAGACCATCGGTTCATATTCCGCCAGAAGTACTTGAGGAGTTGAGAGGGGTCGTCTTCACGTGGCAAAAAATTGTTAGCATATTTAGAGTATCTCGCAGGACCATTATGCGTCGAGTTCGTTTATTTGAACTGGAACATTTATCTCTGTTCAGTAGCATCACCAATGAACAAATAGACGATATAATTCGTGATTACATTTCACGTCATGGGTCAACCACGGGCGAACCTTACCTACGAGGATACTTTAGAGCAATGGGATACACAATTCAGAGAAGAAGGATCAGAGATAGCCTGAACAAGGTTGATCCAAGGAACACAGCTTTGAGATGGGGTGCTTTAGTTTCTCGCAGAGTGTACTTTGTCCCTTGGCCAAACTCGTTGTGGCACTTAGATGGCCATCACTCATTGACTCGTTGGGGATTTATAATACACGGATATACCGTATATATTACAGACCATATTCAAGGACAACAGTCTTTTAATCATACCCTGTTTAGGTCAGTTTCAGACCCTGTTTTGTACAGACTTGCAAGAAATTATGTCCCCTGTTTAGCGGCATCTCTCGGTATAGGCCCTATTGGTTAGTACCCCCTCCGGGCATCTAGGGTTCCAAGGAAGAGAAAGCTACTGGTAATTAAAACAGAGTACAACTAGTGACCCCACCCCCCTTTTTGCCCTTTCTTTATTTAAGTGTTTTTAGACAAACATTAAACAAGAAAAATAAGCGAATGTTATTCTGATAGTTTTTTGCCTTCAAAATCTACATATTTTCATTTGAGAACTGAGGAATGCAGAAGAGTGGCAGTTCTCACTGCAGAGTTTGAGCACAGCAATTTCCACAGCGTGTGACTAATGAAACCCATTTATTGAATAATAACTTACTTGATGGTTATTTCTCGAAACTGCTCATCAAGGTCATGCCTGAACGACTGCTTCGTACTGGTCATCATTTTAAGAAGAATTAAAGATGATTCCATTCAATAGCTTTGTGTATCCTTACTGCGCATAATTTCTTTCCTCAAAGGCACGCGCACTCATTGAAAATGAAATGAGAATCGCAGGTGATGGTGGTAAACTTAACTAGACCTCAACAATAATTGTAACATTACAGCAAGGTTTGCATGCAAACAATCGAACTAGAGTCTGAGCCTTGCTCATCAGTGAGAATAACAGACCAAGCTTTTACAATTTTCTAGTTTTACTACAAGCTTGCTGCATTCATCTGCTGCTGAAGACAGGTTGTGACCACCTTGACACTTTGGTGAATTTATTATTAAAACACACTAATATGCCTTTGAAGATAAAAAAGAAGAAAACTTCATTTTTACGCTCTCGCAAACAAAAAAAAAAGTGAAGCCTCTTCCTGCAGAAATTTTTGGTAATTAGGAGTCAAACTGGAGTCTCAAGAAACTAGAGATGCACAACAGTCCTTGACCTTCCCCTCCTCCTTACACAAATGGTCCCCTATTGACCAAACACCAGTGTTTCCAAGCAAGTGTTCAAAGTAACAGTGGCAGCTAATGTACAAGGTACCTCCACTTTAATAAAACATCAACAAATACTAGGTCAAACTCTTCCTAATACCTAGAGAACGTCTGCAAAATAGGAACTGAAAACTACAACTTTGAAATTCAGAGAAGATTAAACGAAAAGACATTTGTAAACACATTTTGCTCCCTGTTTTGTTAGAGCAGCCTAACCTTTTCACCAGCTACTTGCACTTTTATCAAACTGAGAATAGGTGCATGCAAAACTAAATTGTAACTGCTAACTTACAAGTGTTCTTCACTTTCACTGTCACTGAAGATGTGGAAGCAGAATAGAGCAAAACTCAACAAGAAACATTTTACATGTACATGCTCCAGTCGAAACTAAACATGTGAGACTGAATGAAAGTCATACTGTGACTTGAATTGTGTTATCACTTTGCACCAAAATGGAAATTTTTAAAGGCGTAATCATAAATGGTAAATAATTCCTCATCAGGTGGCAATGGTAGTTTGATAGTGCCACGTGGAAGATGCATCATGTTGGAACATGTATGTGCCCTTGGAAAGAAGTCAGGAATCGCTCTTCGCTTCTCTCTTGGTTCCTTTGTTAAAAAAAAGTCTTTAAGACAACTCTTTCAATAATAAAAAATTTGTTAGTACAAATTTTGTGGCCCTTAACCTATCCCAGTGACAAGGAGAGGTGTGGTCATAAAAGTCAGACTTGTACTGTTCAAAATGGTAAAGGACCAAGTTATGTTTTGAAAACTAAAAGCACGTCACAGGCTATATAAACCAGGACACCAACTAACACTACCATATCTAGGTAAACATTCCCCAATATCTGCCAAAAGTATGGCATTTCTTTCGCATTTTGATCATTTCATTGTGGCTGAAGTACTTGAAACAGCCAAGTAAAGGAAAAATTGTGAGTATCGCAACATTGATAATCAGTCATGGGTTTGAGAACTCTGGCATGAATGGTTGTGTAACTTTCTGTGCTAATGTTGATGCTAAAATCACTGAAAGGAAATTTCATTCCTAACTTGTCCATTAACAACAATATTTAAAGATGGTAGCACCAATCCAACAAAAAGTTATCTAGGCCAGCCCTGTGATTAAAAATCCATGATGTTTGGGCACTAGTTTTAACAGGGTTGCAGGAGGTTCTAAAGAAAATGTTGGTCGGGGGTGTCCTCCCCATAATCTCAGAAACAAGTTACTATTAATGTTCTTTCATTGACAAGAGAAACTTCCAAAATTTCTACTCAGTCATTACAGTAATTAAAGAAACAATATCTTAATAAAGTGTTGGGAATGGCCACACTTAAAGGTATCATCTAGACTCAAAATTCAGAATCAAAGCAACTGATGGTTGGTTTGACCTTGGGAGTGTCTAACAACTGTGCATTTACCTGTCCATTAGTGTTGTTATCCTCTTCGACCTCTTTTGCTTCAGACACAATGGCAACCATGAAATGGATGCTAGGTTGTTTGAGAAAAAAATGGGCTCTTCACTTGCACCGGTCACAAATTCCAAGACGTTTTCTAAACTGGTCACACGACGCCCACTTGATACTTCTCTTATGTACTTTACAAACTTTCCATAAATAGCTTTCTCATACATAAGGCTGTTAGAGCGTTCCTCAGAAAACGTGGGTTTAAGGAGATGAAGGATCATCGGAACTGTCAATCTGGCATTATTTTGCGATGGTCTGAGCAAGTAAAGAAATTGCGGGAACTTTCGAGCAAACATGTGAATGCCAAGACTATCTAGTCCCTCGCGAAGCTTCAAAACACATGGCGATATCTCTGATTCTTCGCTGACAAAAATGTCATTTATAAGATCTTCAGAAAAATACTTTGGTGCCTGGCCATTCTGTAGAAGTGCAATTGCAGCCATCTGTCCCAAAAAATAGTAGTCTTCTGCTAAGTGTTCCTTAAGTCCATGGTCAAAGTATTTGGTCTTGGTCTGTTGGTTACAAAGTCTGATCCATTCTTTTCTTGGTCCTCCACTGTCCTGAGCCTGTTCGCTATAAAATTCTACTTGAAAAGCTATTCTGGGATCCTCCACTGATCGTAGTTCGTCAAATGTTGTTTCCAATATATTGTCACGATCAACAGCAATAAAATTAGTTTTTCCCACGAGTATTGATGCATCATCTGTCACATCCAGGCACCGACCTCTCATGTTCTTGCTCTGTAAGTACCTTAACATTTCAGCTGGGTCTGATATGGTTGCTGATGGAAATTCACTGATAATCTTGTTATAAAAGTCATATCCATTGGCCTCTTTCAGAGATTTTTTTGACTATTGAGCCCATCTGTCTGATCTGTGGTGGCACTGTTGACCTCTACTCTTAGATGTTCATTGGCAATGGTGAACTCTTCTGTTTGAATTGGAGTGGTACTGTTGAACACCCCAGTCTGGCGCATAGTGGCATTGGTGGTGTTTTGAACTGGCTGGTGACAATCAGTGAATTCTTGGTCAGAATCTGAGACATTTAATACAAATTCGAACGCTTGCTTCATCCGAATATAGAGAAGTCCTTGTCCGGCCAGTTTCTTAACAACACTATAATTGTATTCAGTGTTTTCTCCGCGTCTTAGAACTGAAATCCTCTTCTGGGTTACCTTAACAAAGTCAAAGTCATTTGGCCCAAGCATGCTCTATTGGGTCTTGAGAGAGGAAACTATTTTACACGTACACTTGACTCACCATCGTCTTCATTCAGCACCACCATTCCTCTTTCTACGATCATTTCTTTCTTCAGAGTTTCAACTTCATCTAGTCACTTTCCTCGGAATTTGCCCTTAGAAGAGCAAATTCAAACGGTTTCTTTTCCAGATTCTTAGATTTCCTTTCTTTCTTGTTCTTCATCGCCGTGGACGTAGTTGCCGCTCTTAATCGCTCGTTTCTATTCAGCCTTTTGTACAGTTCACTATTGGGGCTTGTTTGCATCATGGATCTTGCCCGAACCAGGGTTTCGGCGATGGAACCTTCGTTTGTCCTTCTACTCGAAGCACTTGAACTTGAACTATTCTCGACACTCAACAACATATCAGATGCCTCTTTAAGGAGGCCGGCAGCCCGTTTCAATTTCTCCTCATCCATAGCGCTAGCTTTTACAAGAAACAGGAACGTATGTTTCCAAGATGGCGGTTTCAAAACGCGGGAAGTTCCAGTGCCCAGCGAATTTGATCGCTCGTTCCAGACCCCAAAATTGAATAAATGAGTGCGAACATTGAATGAATACGCACGGATTGAATTGAATGAATATGAACCGATTGAAAATATGTTGGTAGATTGAATTGAATAAATAAGGATGACTAAAACTGAATAAGTTAGAAGAATTGAATTGAATGGATAGTTTGGTAAATTAAATTGAATGAATTTTGGAGGATTGAATTGAATGAATATAGAAAAACTAAATGAATATAAGGATTAAATTAAATGAATATGGTGACATTGAATATTACTACATTTGGCTTGCCATACACAACTCGTTGCTTAAAGCTAGCACAATTCGCATCGGTGTCCTTCTTCAGTTCAGTTCAGTTCAGTTCTTTTCAAGGACTACTTCAAAAAGGATTGCAATGTGCTGTCACTATTTTCGGTGTTTGGAGGCCCTGATGACATATGAAGAGCGATTTTTTGAAAGGCTTTTCAACTGGGCATTATAATGGTACATAAGACATTTTCCTTTGGTTTTCATTTGCATTATTAGCACGTAGATGCTAGTCTAAGATGAAAAATTGATTCTTTTTTTTTTCACAAGTTGCTGCATAGCATCAAAGTTTTCATCGGCATCCTCTTTTTTCCTTTGAATTCAGCTCGGTTTACTTCAGTAGCCATGGAAGAACCAGCTCCTTGTTTTGAACACTTGAATTATATTTGAAGTAGCACGTTTCTCAGTTCGCTTAGTCCAAGCATTAAGGTGCACAATATGAAGAAAAGTTGGCTGTTTATGTTTCAAAGGTTGGGTTGCTCGCGGCGCCAGATAAAGAATTGCTACTCTCGAGTCGGAAAGCAAGCTTATGCTTAAATTAATAATTATGACGTTTACCACGGAGAAAAGCTGGTGAGTCTGGGTAGTTTTTATACCTAAACCTTGGCTCACACAATTTGCTTATTCAGCGAGTGTTTTTAAAATTGAATAAAGTATTCTTGTGTTGTTTGGCCTTAATAGCTTTTCATTGTAGCTTACATATTCAATTAAGAAATCGGAGAAAGATCGCATATAGCTTTCCTTAGATTTCTTAATTACGTGCTCAGGCGATTTCGGTCTTCTTCCAGTATCCAAAGGCATGCATGTGACCAAAATGAGAGTAGTTAATTGGTTTCTGACCTTATGAAAAGTCAGTGAGCTTAAAGACTAGCCATGACATTTTCGTAGAATAGAAGAAAGAGCTCCTTTTTTCACTCGCTAGAATATTGTAAATTAAGTTCGCTTGGATGAAAGTTTAAAGTACACGGTACAAAGAAAAGATGGCTGTTTACTTTTTTAAAAACATAAAATTGCAAGTGGCGCAAGGGAAAATTGCCCCACTCAAGTCGGAAAGCGTGCTTGTTCAAATATTACGATGTTTACCGCGAAAAAAAAAAAGACGGAGGTCCTAAGTTAATTAAGCAGTTAATTTTACTTAAGCCGTGGCTCACAAAATTTGTCTAAAAGGTTACTTAACGTCATGTTTAATTTCCAAAAATACAGTAAATTAACAAAATTAAAAATCTTTCTTGTACTTTCCTCGAACCTCGTAATTAAGAAATCGCAGGAAGATCACGAGTTGTCTTCTACTGATTTCTCAATTGCGTATAGAGGCACTTGTGGTTCAAACGTATACCTATGACAAAAATAAGACCGAGCACCCAATTGGCTGCGGAGCTCGTAGCTCCCCATGTAAAGACATTTTGGGAATGGTATGCTCTTTATTTGAGCAAACTGAGGCCAAATTTTTAAGACTCGCGTCACATCACGTAAAGTGTTTGTTTCAAATAAGACTCAATTCTCTGGTGTGTGATTTCTGACCTGCGCACAATTGAACGAGAAAAACAAGTAACAAGTTTTCTATTTTTCGATCTTATTCTCGTTGCTTTTATGTTTTGTTGCTCTTTTATTTTATTTTATTTTATTCATTCATTCATTTTTTTTTCGCTGGTGTTAGTTGGGAGAAGATGTATCGCGATTCCGTATTGGGCGGGGTCCTGCAGCGATGGAGAAGAAATTTTCTTCCAACGCCATCACTAAAAGCAGTAATGTCGTCTCAAAATCGAATTAAGTTCTGTATCACGATTCATTTTCATTTTTCAGGATACAGTAGAACTTGAGAATTGATTGCCGTTGATCAAAATAAAAATTCTTAATCATCGTGAATAGTTGTGCACTGCACACACACAAAAAAGCAGTTTTTTTTTTACTGCAGTCGTTTAAATCAACCGCTTTTCTTCAAAAACTTGCTTAAAAAAGTAAACACAGACAAACTTTACCAGCCAATATTGCAAATGTACAGCTGGAAAATAACGGTTCCTAAATAAAACTTAATTAAGAGTCTGTCTCTGTAGCCCCCCCCCCCCCACTCATTTTTGCGTTCAAAATAAGTGTGCCTGAAACTCTAACAACTAAAAGACTTTACCGAGGCCAGAACTGAAAGAGGTATGCTTTAGTTCAAATGATTCTTCTGGCTGCGCTGAGAGCAGCTAATTATTTGTCCCATATTGGCCCGTTTCAACGTCTCGTAAATTAAGAAATTATGCTTTTTTGTACTGTTGTAAAATGCTTGATTGATTGCATCATCTGGCAATAAAATTTAAATCAATTTGCTCGTAAAAAGCTTTCTAGTTTTCTAAAAGGGTAACAGTTTTCTCCTCCATTGAACTTGAAAGGCGAAATCATTCATGTTTTGAGCCCAACCAATCGCCATCCGAACGAACTAAGGCTGGAAATGGCCTTGATTTGGAAGATTATTTTTATAACTTTGGAGTTAGTTGGTAGCTCTAGTCTACTAGCAAAAAGTGCAGTCCTTTATCGACAAAAATATGTTGAAACCCTGTACGATGTCGGTATTTCAAAAGTTACGGTCGTTTCAGTATCAGCTCATTTGCCTGTATTGGCGAGTTTTAAGCCTACTGCAAAATTGACCCATATTGACCAGATTTTGTCATCAATACAGCTTACCTGCTTCGCAGCTTGAGCTTATTTCCAACCTCAGCCATTTTCCAATTCCTCAGACGGCTCAATTTCAAAATTTCAATGTAAAGGAGCGGTATTGCCTTCGGAGATTGAGAACGGCGTCTTTCGTGTAGCGAACCAAAGTTCTAAACCATGACCACATTTCCCCACTAGAAACAGCTAGGCTATTGAAACATCGATTCGAAGCTGAATTCCTTCGAGAGTCAGAAAATAAACTATCCAACTTTGGTTTAATCGAGAACTGAGGGCTTCAATTTCGAAGAAAGCTGCTGAAAGATCGGTCGACTGGTGGGTCAAGAGACAAGTTGGATTCTTGCTCAAACAGTGAAAAAGAATTGCTCTTGTGCAGAGCGTTCGGTGGGTAGGAAACGACAACAAAAAGGATGAGTGATTTCTTACGATGTAAGATTTTTTTGTAGAAAATAAATTGTTGCTTTCAATGTATTTCTCATTCAATTAAAGTTCTCTCTTCTCTTGTTGTTGTTTCTTATTCCCTCTGACATTGTGTTACGAGTTTCGTTTAGGAGTAATTCGTTTGCCAGTAGGGAGAACGCAGGGTTGTTGATAACAGCAACAAGCGAATTTATTCCAAACTGAAGGAGTCTTTATAGCTTACAGTACCTCTTTGTCACGCAGGCTCTTCTTGTAACCTCGGCACACAGCTCAGCACACAGCCACTGCACTAAGTTCGGCACACAGCCACTGCAACAAACTCTTAACTTACTGCTTACACTATTCCTGTAAAACTGCTTGAGCTGATTACTTATAAGTAGACCGCTGACCGCACGTCCCAACAAGAAAACCTTTGGCTTATCAAAGACGGGACTCACAAGCTGTGAGCCACTAGGCCCGGTTGATGAACTAAATGAAGTCTTAACCATAAGTATTTTTCCTCTGTGGTTTTAGAAATAAATTTTGCGAGATCTGTTTTGGAAATTGCAAAAGTACATATCGCAAAAATGAAAACCCGCAAAAAATTTCATACCAAACCATAGTTGCTACGATTTAACCTTAGAATTCTCCTACAACCCTGGTATTTTCAGTATTTTGCAATATAGAGGAATATAGTAATAAATGGCACGCGTTTTATAAAATTGCGTTACCTGTGTATTTGCGCGAGTACTTGTTAAAAGCCGACAATCCAGCTAAAGCTTAAGGACCTTAAGTTTCTTACATTTTTTTAAAGTCTATTTGTTTTTACCCCTAAAACCTAAGCTAAAACCTAAAACCAAATGTAAGCGTAGTGGATGTATTACGATAACCTAGCCTAAACATCATTTTTTAAATCGTGGAAGGAATTTTCTCTTCATAACCGTCAACTGTCAAAATTCCCCAAATTTAACCGTGAACTACTTTATATTAAACATCAACCGTTAAATTTCTCTAAAAATCATACGTTGTCCCGCGGCTTATTTAGGGCCCATCCTAGCAGTTTAAGTGTCTCCTGGAGACCTTCGTGGGCCTCTAGAATCTGACAAGAAGCTCTTGGCAACAGCTGTCCCTTCTGGCAAAAGTTCTGTGAAAATCGGTTGAACCATGGGGTCTTATTAGACCTGTAAAATTACATTATGTGAATAAAAAAAGATGGGGTCCTGAATAAAATAATCTTGAACATCGGCGGTCTTATTATACGGGCGTATGACTTGAGGGACCCAGGCACTGTCTAAAAAAAAACGTAAGGAGATGGGCTCCTGAACAAACTGCAAAAGGTTTGTTTTTCAAGAAAAGCCTTTAGCCCCGGGCGTTAGGCTGGAGTATCAGCTCTCAACAAGCAGTCACGTAAATATACAGGTTATGCAATTTTACAAAACCATGCGGTTTATTACTCTATTGCCAATTACTGAAAATACTAGGGTTGTAGGAGAATTCCAAGATTTAATTCTATACTAGCAGCTACGGTTTGATATGAAATTTTGGCGGGTCTTATTCTTTGTCGAGTACACAGAACCCACAAGGCTAATACCTCATAGGAAAAAGTATTTAAAATCATTAACTTCATGAAAGTAGTGGCTCACAGTTTGTAAGGTTTTCTTGTTGGCACATACGATCAGAGGTCTGCCCATTTATGCGGTCCTCTGCGGAAGCAGCATCCACTAGTCTTGGAAATTGAAGCCCTCAGTTCTCGATTATCTTTCTAAATACCAAAGCTGGATAGTTTATTGTCTGATTCTCGAAGGAATTCAGTTTCGAATAGATGTTTTGAATAGCCTACTTCTATTGTGAAAATTGAGCCGTCTGAGGAATTGGAAAATGGCTGAGGTTGGAAATAAGCCCAAGTTGCGAAGCAGGTAAGCTGTATTGATGACAAAATCTGACCAATATGAGTCGATTTTGCAACTGGCAGAAAAACAGAAAGAAAGAAAGAAAGATTTCTTAATTTCAATTTTATGAGCCGTTCTTTCGTTCAGGACTATATCCCTAGCCTCAAGAAGACTGACGCATCTTTGTCCAACCAAAAACTATCAACATAACACTATAAAATCACTTTGCAGTGTTTTATTGCAGCTCACATACACAAACTTAAAAACATTAACTGGGTACACATTTTTGTGTTCTTTCTAATCTGCAAAAAAACAATCGTTTGGGCTCCTAATGAGATTCCTAGCTTGGACTGCACACACTGAAAGTTCTCATCTTTGCCACTTAACGAAACAAGGCCATCAGGGCGCATGCCACCATCAGGGTAACGCTGACCGCAGCCACTGTACCACCGTTGCAGTTATCTGAATCACAACAATTCAGCTCGCATTTCGCCCCACTGATTTGCTTGCATGACTTAAATGCATCGTTACCGGATTCACACAACGCTTTGGTGTAACAGGATTTGATGTACGATTTAACCTCTATGCCACCAGTCTCCATATCGACAGACATTGAAGCACAGCGGTCGTAGCCTGAGCCGAGGACACTACAGTCGCCCTCCTTCATCTTGGCCTTGCAGTCTGACATACTATCTGAACTGATGCAATTGTAGCACTTGAGTCCAAGCGCTGCAAGAGATAAAACGTGTTTTAATAACAATTTCCTTCTCGGTAATCACAAAAAATTTTGACAAACATCCAGTAGAAAGATTATTAAGTGATAGAAGAGTTACGTGACGAGTTTCGGCAGCTGTTTATATGAAACAATTTACTACTGCTGTAGGTAAGGATGGCTATAAACGATGTATATGTACTGATGCATGTATAGAATTTGTCTCTGTCGGTTACAATTAATGGTAAAAGCCAGTTTAGATATTTGTAAGCTTTGTAGAGAGAATACAACAGTCGTTATTGTGTCACCAATCAAATGTTTAATGTCAAATTCCCATTGTTGGACTTCCGAAGACAGGAAAAAGAGCATGGAGGCTCAATCATTCAACTCCTGTGGGGCATTTTGAAAAGACTGTTATTCAATACAAACGCAAATATGTTAAATAATGGCAAGTGGGCTATGCATTGTCATTGATAGGCCAAATTGGTCTGCGAATTCACGCCTTAAAAACAACCATTTGCCCACTGATATCGTATCAGCAGGGTTGATGAGAAAAGGGAAAAATATTTCAAACCAAAAATTATGTTACAGAAAACCAGTCTTTTAAAACCCTCAGGCCTCAGTCAAACAGACTCGACATAACTCAACATTAAGCAAGGTGAAATACTCAGTGTGTCAACCGTGATTCAATAATTTGTATTTAATTTTGCAACGGTTTATTTCAATCCACTTTTTCACAAATTTGCAATTTCCCTATTATTTAGTCTAATTACTGTTAGTACAGTATAATTATATTTTAGTATTTACAAAAGTGTCATTTTAGATATAAACTAAAGCACATGTATATATACACTCCAACGCAAGTAAAAAGAAAAAGGGAACAGCGAAGAAAAAACTAAACAAAAAACCAAAAGGAGAAAACACAAGCAACAACTAACAGCAGTGGCTTGACAAAAGTTGTAGAGTAAGAGGGTTTCTAATTAGGCGGGGTGCACTTTTCAACTTTCCACTGCAACTTCATTTTAGATGTAAACTCATTAAAATCAAGCCTCTTTTGCATTGACTTACAGGCATATATGTATATTGCTTTGCTTAAAAACAGGAGTAGAGCTAATTTCTTATTTTGTTGTGAAGAGATATGCGCCGGTGGTTGATACAAATTTAACAAGAACCGAAGTTTGGGAGGCTCGACGCAAGACGCATGTTGTGTGTGTGAACCGGGATATGGAATCATCACAAAGTTGTAACGTGGCCTGGTATGCTCAATTGAATCCTGGTTGCTACACAGTTTTCATCATTTTTATCATATTCAATTGAAAATATTTTTTGGTGCCCAGAATGCGATGAACTGTCTCAGCATATTATTGTCTGTTGTTTTATAGATACTTTGCAAAGAGTTTTCCCAGTTGTCTGCAACACACATATTTTTATATTTTCACATTTTTACGCATGTTTCTACAGCAGTGGGGGAGATATTGGATCTTTCTAAGAACAGGTTATAAAATTTTACAACGTATTTTGATTAAATTAAGAGATACCTCTTAAGATAACTGGAATTTAGTGTCATCTAAGGGAAAAGAGGAAAAGTGACTGCACAACGTTCACTTGTGCAGCTTTTTCTCCCACGCCAAGCTGGGATAACAGATATAATTTGATAATATTGCAAGAAGTTGGTGTTAATATTATATCTCTCCTTAAACTTGTTGAAAGAAGAAAGTTCCTATTACCATCCAGCTAATCTTGGATAAACACTACCTTTTGGTGTAACCACGATCTCCAAAACAGTGACTTGTTTTCGATAGTTATTTCGTTGCTGTTCCAGAGTATGAAATCGCTTTGCATTGGATCTTCTAAGTCGTTACAACGATCTTGGAAGCACGATTTAAAGTGGGAATACTGCTGTTCAACTTCTTGGCACTATGGTTACGGTTTAAGATGAACGATTAGCCACCAAATTTGTCGAAATAGTGGTTGGGGATTACCTCCCAAGTTTCTTTTGTGGGATCAAGCAATCTGCCAATCCAACTAAGCCTTAACGCCTTCACAACAGTTCTAAAACATGGGAAGTTTAGGCCACCTTTAAATAGAGGTTGGAAGTGAACTTGTCGCTTTAACTTATCCTTCTTGTGTTTGTACAGGAAGGAGAATAATATTGCCTGAGTCTGTTGTATAACTGCTTCAGGAACCAAGAGCATCATGAGGGATAGATCAGAGATAAGCCAAGGGATTTAACAACATAGTTCTTCCAGGCTAAACATTAGATCGCGCAAGAGCCATAGATTTAACTTACTTTCCATTTTCTTGGTTTTAAAGAAAAGGATATTTTGTTTCAAATGTTTCTTTTTTTCCATTAAACCTGATTAATCAACCAAAATCTGTCTCAAAAGAGTAAGACTTGCTATGGTCAACGATTTTAGATTGTTTGGTTAATAAAGAAATTATTCTTTTTGTTTTGGGATTGATCATAGGAGAGATGCGTTCCCAGGAAGTTTGTTGGTCTTTCGGACAGTCGAATTCCAAGGGTTTGTTGCTATTAGTTTTTAGGGAAGCACGTGAACCACATTGGTTTGGTTTTTTTCTTATTGAGCTGGAGGCCCGAGATGGAACCGAAGATGGACAAGGTTTCCATGGTATTTCGGAGAGAATCCAAGTCTCTGACAAAGATCGTGGTATCATCCGCGAATTAAGGAAGTTTAGCCTCCTAGTTTGATACCCCGACAAAGATTTTCTTACCTTATTTAGAGCGCCAAAACTTCCACTGCCAAAACAAGGTAAGAGACGGCTGAGGGGGCAGCCTTGGCGTACGCCGCGAGATACACTGTAGGAATTCGTCGCATAACAACAATTTATAACACCGCTTTCAACATTGTTATGAAAATTAGAAACGCATCTTCTGATGATGAGTCTTAAGTTATAGAGTTTTAACGAATTATATATGAAGCTCCATTCAACAGTGTGCATGGAAGGCTTTCTTAAAATCAATGCAGAAAAAGTCCTGAAAGGCGATTAGCATCCGTGTACTCCATTAAATCATTTAACAAACGGACATTTGTTGTACGAAAATAATAATATTTTTTACAAAAACAAGTCTCACATCAAAGGTACTGGAGAGCAACTATAAACGAGAAGTACACGTATTTAGTACGTTTAAGCAATATTTCGAATAAGGTGGTTAAGTAACTAATGCAGAATTTCGAATAGTTTCTGCTTTATTTAATTGATGATGCTCTTGCAAAATTAACTGTGATCTACTTATGCAGTTTTATAACAGTGTTTTTCCTAAATCGAAGAAAGAGGAAATTGTAACAACAATGGTTAAGGAAATAAGCGCAAGTGTTGAAACGGGTGCATAGTTTTCTGAAAGGCGCAATTTTCATTCGAGGATGAACTAGAGGATTATGAGTTGCTCAATTAACAAAACGAAGGTAGAACGGTAGAAACTGTAAGCTGCAAAGTTTAAAGCAATAAAAGAGCCTAACATAACTTTTCTCTTGGCTTAAATCGTTTGTCGTTAATGTTGGTTTCACTAAGGAAAATTACAAATAAACTAAAAATAGGGTCCACTCGCTATATGGAAAACGTTGCGACATGCATAGATGTTTTCAGAACAAAAATATATGTGCAAAGCAGGAGGCCCAGCAGGAAATACCGCGGTTTCTAAATCATTAGCAAATGAATCAATGTAACAACCCTCTATTTTCATAAACTGAAAAAGTAGGGAAAATACGCGTTAATTTTAACGAGGCCAAACTTAAAACTAGGCATTGTTCACAAGTTAGCACTTATATAATATTGGATTTCTCAATAGAGAAATCCTATTCTTCTGACGTCTGACTTACACTTACCCACGGAGATACAGAACAGAAAAGCCAAGGCAAATAGCGTTTTCATCGTCTAAAGCGTCGTTGAATATCTTAAGAAATAACGAGTGCACGACCTGTTGAGTCTCACCTTCAGCAAAAGTTCGCCGAGTGATGCGCTAAAGCCACGCAAAGACCTAAACTAGGGCTTGGCCGCCATCCACGTCATCAAATATTAATGGCCAATCAACGCTAAGATAACACAAAGGGAGATGCCGATAAAAGTCACATTTTCACCAATCGGAAAAGGTTTAGTTTGTTTGCAAAACATTGGAAAGAAAGTTGCTAGGCAGCTCAATCATTTCCGCCTGGTCACATTGTATCTATTGTATTTTCGGCTTGACAGGAGTTATGTTCTAGCAAATTCGAACAAAATTCAATCAGCGAACAAAATTAATGAAAGAGAAGGGTTAAAACATGACATCAACAACAGGTTTCACCAACCGTACCAAAATTGAAAATGAAAGTGCTAATAAATCTCTCTTACCTTCAATTTACTTGATTTGAAGAATCAAAATTCCTCTGTTGTGAAATTAACTAGTTGATGCAGATTGCTTTAACTGCTTAAAGATCATTGACGGGGCGATTATTCATGCTATGCAAACTTCAAAAAAATAAGAACAATTTAAAACGTTCTTGGAGAGTTAGGATGCACATCTCTGTACTAAACATGTTCCAGACTGCAAACTTTTGATTAGTATTTTTTTTAATAATTCGTTTATTCCTGTGTCTTAATTCCCGTGGGCGACAAATGCAGCTACCGACTTAAGGTGACAAGTAATCCCAAGTGAAACTTACATCTGTCAGAAAACAGCCAAAAAAATATGTATTAATGTTTTTTAGTTCTCTTTAGTGTTTTCTGTTAGCCGGGCACTAAAGATTGTGAAAGACAAGCAGTTGTTTAAAGATAGCCAGTTCCACCCTACTTAATTGGCGGCATTTCTTTGAGAGAAACTTTAGACAAGTCATCTAAGTTAGAAAATACAAAGATTTGATGTTACTAAGTATGCATCCTTTTTAAAAGTGTGATCATTTTTTTTTATCAATTCCTACTAAGTTGAAGTATTAACTGTTATTTCTAGTTTGTGAAACATCTATTCTAAGGCGCGCAATGTAACGGCTTATACGTAAATTCACAACAGTTTAGTGGTTATAAAGTGACTCTCAGTGATTACATCAACGAAACACCGATTGTATGTTGATTGCACTAGTGCAAGTGAATTGCGAGTAGATCTTTGCATTCTAATTTTCTGGCACTTTTACTTGGACTTCAAGTTTTTTCTTTTCTTTTTTTTTTCTCAGAAACAAAAGCTTCCTGAACATATGAGCAACAAAACAAGTATTAAGATGGAAGAAATTGGAATTCAAAAGAGCTTCTCAATGTGCGAAACGGAACTTAAAACAAGCTAAGGCTACAGTCAATCTTTGACCCAAATGCCATTATTTAGCATATTTGCGGTTTGTATCGAAAAACAATCTTTTCAAAATGTCCCACAGCAGTTGAATGATTATGCCCGCATGCTTTTATTTCCTGGCGTTCTGCTTTAGTGCAGCTAGTCTGTTAGTCACGTCAAGACCTTAAATTATTTTAGATATTTATGCTCTAACAAATATTTATATCGAAGTAATGGGAGATGGTCGTTTATGGATACCGATTTGAATAGATTTCTAAATCGCAATTATAAAGATGCCAGAATTTTCATTTCACAAGCTAAGCTTCCCATGATAAACGAGACATGAAAAGCCCCGTGAAAAAGCACTGTTTAGCCTATTGTGTGTGAGCTGCTACCCAGCAAGAAACGGTCAAAACAGGAATTGAAACCAATGAACGAAAAAGGAGCTTAAAACAAGCCAAGGCTACAGGTCAATCCTTGACCCAAATGCCATTTATATTTAGCGTATTTGCGGTAAATATCAAATCGAAATCTTTTTAAGATCTCCGACAATAAGTAATTGATTATGCTCGCATGCATTTTCCTGGCGTTCTGCTTCAGTCGGTTGGCATCACGTCAAAAGCTCAAATTATTTTAGATATGCATGCTCGAACACGTTTTTCGCAAATTTTAAAACCTATATTATGTCTTAAGCCATGGTGAAGTAATGATAGATGGTCGTGTATGGATAGACTTGGATAGATTTTAAGTATGCATCCTTTTTAAAAGTGTGATCACTTTTTACTTATTTAATTCTCACTAAATAAGTGAGCATTGACTGTTGCTTCTAGTTCGTGAAACACCTGTTAGGCGTTCAGTGGTTAAAGTGACTCTCGGTGATTACATCAACGAAACACCGACCGTATGTTCATTAAAGCGCTGTCAAATGTGGGTAGATTTCTTCAAAACGTTTAAAACAAGCTGTATTAATCAACGAAACAAATTCTTATCCTATAAAGCTGTTGTTTGCACCTTGACAGCTACAGACATGATTGTTTTCTATTTGACTTGTTTCCTGCTAACGTAAAAGACTTGTACTTACCCAGGGAGATGCTAAGCAGAAAAGCCAAAGCAAACAAGGTTTTCATCTTGTAAAGAGTCAGTCTTCGTGAATCTCGAACCAAGCTGTTGTAAAACCCAACTTGCTCACGGCCGCACCTTAGAATGTAGAGCGAAACGAAGGTGTTGGCGGCTGCCAATTAGATCCCATGAAAATATTATTTTAATTTCACCAATCAGGAAAGGGAATTTTTTAATGCCTACGCATAAGTAAAATAAAATTAAACAGGTCAGTTGAATTGAACATAAGAAAACCAGCCCTCCCAGCCTCCTAAAAATAAATGTTTTGAATATTTTGACTTAACAATCACTCTCAGCTCTCTAGTCACCGTCCGTCTGCTTTATTCATTTTACAATGCTTTCTACTTTAGGAAGCCAACTAATTCTACAAATAGCGAGCAAACAAAAGAAGAGCCAACAGCTTCAGATTCCCTCTTAGTAAATGATATACGTTTCCTGTCCAATTGAAGAAATACAGGGCGGCTGTCTATGAACAGGCAAAGTAAAGCTTAAGAAAAAAACTACGACATGAAGCAAAAATTTACATTCCGATGAACACAATTCCTACCTGTGAATCTGTTTAGTCATGGCATCCGTTATACTGAACTCTATTGGCAGTATTTTAAAAGCCGTTGACCACACTTGAAGTAAAGTTAATTTACATCAATAAATTGATTTAATTTTAAAATTAATGCCACGTTTTAAAACTGTGGTGATGGAATGTAGCTCACGGACAGGCTCATAGATTCTGCTCGTTAATTTGTAGGCAGTGCATGCTCACAAAAACACTGAATTCAAAGCTTATCGTAATTTTCGAGCATCGGATGATACTCTTTTGAGCAACACTTTGTTAATTTTGCTTAAAGGTCTTTCAATTAATGGTATTCTAAAATAAAAATTATAAGTAGCTACATTGAAGAAGTTTAAATAATTGTTTATTGTGCGGCGGTGGAATGGTACAAAGGTAGAATGGCGATGAACATTTAAGAATTGCCATCGTGATTTTTTCTGTAGAGATTCATTATTTTTTATCAATCAAACATTACCTTGCAATTTTCAAACTTTACCAGTAGAGCTCAGTAGAGCCCATCAATTTTGCTTCCACTTTAAGGACTCAGACAGAAGATCCAAACATTTCCGTTCAACAGTATTGAATTCAACAGTAATTCAAAACTGATAAACGTTGTAAGGGGTAGATTCAGCTTTTCTTTTGTTCTCAGCTATACTCGGAGCAAAAATTAATCTTGAATTCGTTTGTCCACCACGCAACATCGTGCAGCCAAGTTGTATTCAACAGTGTTCAATTACGCTGAATCCGTTTGACTGATGCTGATACGATGTCGGTGGTTGTGTGGTTGTTTTTAGTCTATGAGAAGACCAATTTAGCCCACTGAAGGTAATCCGTGTATATACATGACAACGCAACGCCCAAAGAGCATTATTTACGGTTTGTATTGCATAACAATCTTTAAAAAAAATTTAAATTTTAAAAAAATCCCACAATACTTTAATGATTATGCTCTCTTATTGGATTTTCCTGTCTGTCTGCTTTAGTCAGATCGTTACGTCAAAACCTCAAATTCTTTTAGATACTTACACCTTAACACGTTCGTTTCAATTTTTAATTGATATTTAGTCTTATACCTATGGTGAAAGAATAAGACTTGGATAGAATTCAGTAAATTGCGCAGCAATGCCTGGTGGAATGAATTGCGGGTAGATCTTTGCATTCTAATTTTCTGGCACTTTTACTTGGACTTCAAGTTTTTTTCTTTTTTTTTTTTCAGAAACAAAAGCTTCCTGAACACATGAGCAACAAAACAAGTATTAAGATGGAAGAAATTAGAATTCAAAAGAGCTTCTCAATGTGCGAAACGGAACTTAAAACAAGCTAAGGCTACAGGTCAATCTTTGACCCAAATGCCATTATTTAGCATATTTGCGGTTTGTACCGAAAAACAATCTTTTCAAAATTTCCCACAACAGTTGAATGATTATGCCCGCATGCTTTTATTTCCTGGCGTTCTGCTTTAGTGCAGCTAGGCTGCTCGTCACGCCAAGACCTGAATTATTTTAGATATTTATGCGCCAACACGTATTTACATCGAAGTAATGGGAGATGGTCGTTTATGGTTACCGACTTGGATAGATTTCTAAATCGCAATTATAAAGATACCAGAATTTTCAGTTAGCTTCCCATGAAAAACGAGACATGAAAAGCCCCGTGAAAAAGCACTGTTTAGCCTATTATGTGTGAGCTGCTACCCAGCAAGAAACGGTCAAAACAGGAATTGAAACCAATGTACGAAAAAGGAGCTTAAAACAAGCCAAGGCTACAGGTCAATCCTTGACCCAAATGCCATTATTTAGCGTATTTGCAGTAAATGTCAAATCGAAATCTTTTCAAAATCTCCGACAATAAGTAATCAAATTGATTATGCTCGCATGCATTTTCCTGGCGTTCTGCTTCAGTCAGTTGGCGTCACGTCAAAAACTCAATTTATTTTAGATATACATCACTGATACATGCTTGAACACGTATTTCTCAAATTTTTGAAACCTATATTATGTTTTAAGTCGTGGTGAAGTAATGATAGATGGTTGTGTGTGGATAGACTTGGATAGATTTTTAAATTGCCCAGCTATGCCTAGGGGCGGTGAACTGAAAGTAGTTGTTTGCATTCGCTTCAACAAAACCTTCACTTAGTGTCTGATTTTTACTTTGAGTTCTTTAAGAAACAATAGTTTCCTGAGATGAGTAGCAAAACAAGTAACTTAGTTTCAAAATTAAAATTAGGAAGAACGTCCCGTGTTCTGCGCATTTCGGGTATGGTCCGAGATATTCGGGTTTCTCAAAAAATTTGCCTACTAGTACAAAGGGATTTTTGACTATGTTGAAAAAGCAGCCCTTAGCAAGGGCTATCAGAATCCAAAAAGAAAATAGGGGGTAACCACGCATTTTTCAGAGATAATTGAGCTTACATTTGGAAAGTAAATGTTCGCCGAGTGATGCGCTAAAGCCACGCAAAGATCTAAACCAGGGCTTGGCCACCATCCACGACATCAAATAATGGCCAATCAACGCTAAGATAACACAAAGGGAGACGCCGATAAAAATCACATTTTCACCAATCGGAAAAGGTTTAGTTTGTTTGCAAAACATTGGAAAGAAAGTTGCTAGGCAGCTCAATCATTTCCGCCTGGTCACATTGTATCTATTGTATTTTCGGCTTGACGGGAGTTATGTTCTAGCAAATTCGAACAAAATTCAATCAGCAAACGAAATTAATGAAAGAGAAGGGTTAAAACATAACATCAACAACAGGTTTCACCAACCGTACCAAAATTGAAAATGAAAGTACTAATAAATCTGTTTTACCGTCAATTTACTTGATTTGAAGAATCAAAATTCCTCTGTTGTGAAAACTACGTGAATGTTTGCATTCGGTTCAACAAAACCTTTATTGCTGACTATATTTTTTTTAGTCTGTGCTCTTTAATAACAAATGTTTCCTGAGATGAGTAGCAAAAAAGGTACTTATTCAACCCCCTGCTTATTAAAATTAGAAAGAGGGTCCCGTGAAAATACGCATTGAAGAGCACATTATAGCCTATTGTGTTGCGCGCCATCAAACGGTCAGAACAGGTCACTTCAAACAACTCAAATTTGCATGTTGAGGCAGGGATGCAAGGCGTACGTATTATGCTAACAAGTGCACTTTGACTCGCTTTTAAATTAAAGATTGTCGTCATTAAGATACTAATTTACCCTGGTAGAAATCCTACGAGGATCCTAAGGAATTTTAAAGGATCCCACTGAGGATCCTTTGAAATCTTTTAGGCTCCTGCACACTATCCTGCGCAAGGACCCTTAAAAAAGGCCCCATAAGGATCTTTGCAGTACCTCACCATCCGTTGCAGGAATCTCAAGGATCTTTTTAAAAAGTTTATGACAGATCCTTAAGATCTTTACGGACAATAGGTGAAGATCCTTAACGATCCCCTCAAAATCGTCAAGGGGCCTTATGAAGATCTTCAAAGATCCTCCAAGATTTTCACCAGGGTACAGCAATATGCGGTTCGTGATTCTTTCACTCTCTCAGTCTGGCATAACCCACGATTAGTCAAGCCAAAATGCCAAAATTATTTAAGTCTCATTTCTTAACCGTTAAGTTTGCATTTCAACAATGCCAAGCTAAGAAGGTTGACTCTGGTTGTTAAAAAGTATAAAAGGACACTTCGGTTGCTGCTGCAACCTACGTCAGCTAAAAATGTCAATTCAGTTAATGGCGTCCCTGGTGTCATATAAATAAAAATTTAAAACATACAATAAACGTGATGATAATGAAGTTTCAACACAGGCAGCCCAAGTTGCGATGTGTTTTGCATATATTATTGAGTCTATTCCACGTGCGTTCATATGTTATTGAACAATCGTCAAAATATAAGTGTTTGTTTGGGAATGTAACAAATCCGCTTCATATGCCAGAAATATTAAATAATTCAGAATAAAAATGATTCTCCTTATTTCTGCTTTGTTTCTGTTCCTGTTTATGGGTTTACTGAGCAGGTTTGAGCCAATTTTTAAAGCTATTTGTGCAAGATAATGTTTTTGAGTTTACTCTGTACTAATGAATTAATTAAAGGCTGGCGGCCCGAAACTATTCCTTCGGCCAACCGTCCGAAAAGAATAGTATATAGATTTAGCCAAGCCTAAAAGCGGAGCTCCACATCTCTCTTTCATGCTTATTGGCCGTAAAATACAGTAAACTTTAGTTGTGCAGTTATTCCCCAAGAGGTGAAAAACAGCAAGGGAAAACATGCGGACCGCTGAGGAAACTGTGAGTTGGCTTATTTTTCTTCAAAGAGAAGATTTCAGCACGACTTTCACCGACAGCTCTTCTTGTAGCATTCTTTCGAACGCTAGCTTATTAAGTTCAAGAAGAGTACTTGTAAAACCACAATTGCTAAAAGAAACCCACTTTAAAATAAGTTGCTCCCGGTAGCGACTCGACAGACCCTTGCGAACAGAATTCCCAGAAAAGATGGAATTCCTAGGAATTCTTAAGAATTCCTAGGAATTCCAAACGATTCCAAGACATGCAAATTAGGAAAAACATAAAAGCTTGGAATTTCTGGGAATATATGGCAATGTGTTAAAACTGTACTTGGAATTATTACAAATTCCTAGGAATTCCCAATAATACCAAAACTGATAATGAAAGGGCTTGGGAATGTCTGAGAATATATGGGAATGGCTAAATTAAATGGCTTGGGCTAATAAAAATGGTTGGGAATTTGTGAGAATAAATAGGAATGACTAAATTAAATATGAGAAATATTGGCAATTTACTTGGAATAGCAACTTTAAGTCCCTGACTTAAATACTTGACAGACTTCAAGTTGAGGATATTTCAGTAAAATGTCTTTGGAACTTCCAGGAAGTTATGAAAAAGGACATTTAATGTATCACACAGTCAAACAAGTCTTAACTTGTTTTCTAAACATTGAGGTATTCCTGAACCTTTGAGGACAGGTCAGGCAAACAAAATTGAAAGGTACATACATGACTCAAAAATTAATAAATAAATAAATTCCTTGTGTAAATTATGTGTTCGTTCGCTTGTTGAATTGAGGACACCAACTGAATAAAGGATGAATACATACATGTACCAAAGCAGCAAAAGCATCTTATTATGCTACTATTTTCTGTTTACAAAAAAAGTATATCCTTAAAAATTGTCCATGACACAAGTAACTATAAAGTATCTTAAAAAAAATATTGTTCATGACACAGCTTCAACCACACTCCATTGAAGTTAGGCAGTGTACTAGGCATGGATTTGCAGAGTTCCCTTTGAGAAAGAACACTTTTTTCCACAATGTCGTCTTCCTTTGCCAGTTGAAATTTACCTCTGAAAATAAAGAATAAAAAAAAGTAAACGAGAAGTCATGAAATGATGCCTTCAAATAAATACTATTATCATACCACCGTACGACCTCACTCATGCAATTTTATTGAAAACATACTCAGGAGATGATGTGTGTAGGGGCAGATACATGTGGGTTGGTGTGAGCTGGTCCAGAAGAGCTGTCCAGCTCCGCACACATTGTCACCTGATTACTATAGGGTGCACGCAAGTCTTCATTCATTTAGTATTTATCAAGACCTTTCCGTAACTTTCCAATCAAATTCAGCCTTAAAATGGTGGTATGATAAAATACTTCTTGACTACGCTGTAAGTTAGGTCAGGCCGGACGGCAAAATATTTGGATCTCGGTCATGGCGCATGGAACTACTCTGCCCGTATTCCATGCGCTAGAGCCAAATACTTTCCCATCCAGCCCTCCCACTCAGTCAATAAGTACATATTATAATTAGGAGACAATTACACAACAACGACTTTTAAGAGCGTATCACATAATTGACGACAGGACTTGTGATTATTTCACTCTAATGACTTCACTTTCTTGTGGATTTCATGTTAGTAAAGAAAATGAATACAACAGTAGGTAATGTCGAGGAAGGGATTTAAGAACCCCCAGCCACTTATTTACAAGTGCATCAATGTTTCGAATATGAACAAAAGAGACCATTCTTATTCAATGACATGCAAATGGGGTTAGATATTCTTAATTTTTTGCTTGTCGACCACAGGGTCAGCTGTACCCAATCTTTTGACTGAGTAACAGTTTGATTAATATTAATGTTTGTGCTGCTGCACTGTATACAAAGCGAGCTGTTGTAAGGATTGTTTCTGAACTGGTTGCAGAACGAGAGTGGTCCTTGATGATATAAAGCTGTATAAACTCGAGCTTATAAACAATTCTTTTATTCAACCTATTCAATGGCAAGAAAAGTCGATATCTCCGAATTATATTCCATATTCCTCTAAAAGTCTAACTCATTATTAGAATTTGAATATGTTTCAAATGAAGCTCCCTTTTTCTTCACAGGATGTTTATGTGTGGGCGCCATACTCGGCTTTTCTGTCGACACAAAATGGGCCATTCCATGTAATGTCTGCAACTTCCCCCCCCCCCACTCCCATTGAGGTACAGGGAAATCCTAAAGGGAAGGGAGGGGGTTTCAAAAGTCATTTATGAAGGAGTAGCTATGTCGGTTCCTTTGATCTCTCAAAAACATCTCCCTTTTTAGTGGGGGTGCATACATTACACTGTAAATGGAATGGCCCAATGGCGTCCATAAGACATAGTTTAGAATCTGTTCAAGAAATTAAAGATTAATACTGTACCTTTATGTAAGAGAAGGTAGCTCTGCATCGAATACTACAACTCTTCAACCACTGGAATAAAAAACTATCCATGTTTTCCTTTCTGGCGTACATAAACGACACAGCGATAGCCACCAAATACAAACAATCCGAACACACCAGGAAAGAATCACTGGTCACTGGTTACGCGCGCCTGCAATTTTCAAGCGTGCGGTTGTAAGTCACACGACCGTAGATACGTGGTGTAACAATCATATAGTGGTTTGACTTTATCCAATATAGGCATAAACATAGGAAGCAATATACATAGCTATACACAGCCATACACAGCTATACATGGCTATACATGGCTATACATGGCTATACACAGATGTACATAGACATATATAGCTATACACAGCTATACACAGCTATACATAGCTATACATGGCTATACACAGCTATACATAGCTATACATGGCTATACACAGCTATACATGGCTATACATAGCTATACACAGCTATACATAGCTATACATGGCTATACACAGCTATACATGGCAATACACAGCTATACATAACTATACACAGCTATACACAGCTATACACAGCAATACACAGCTATACATGACTATACACAGCTATACATAACTATACATAGCTATACACAGCTATACACAGCTATACATGGCTATACACAGCTATACATGACTATACACAGCTATACACAGCTATACACAGCTATACACAGCTATACACAGCTATACATGGCTATACACAGATATACATAGCCATACATAGCTATACACAGCTATACATGGCTATACATAGCTATACATGGCAATACACAGCTATACATAACTATACACAGCTATACACAGCTATACATGGCTATACACAGCTATACATGACTATACACAGCTATACATGACTATACACAGCTATACACAGCTATACACAGCTATACATGGCTATACACAGATATACATAGCCATACATAGCTATACACAGCTATACATGGCTATACACAGCTATACATGGCTATACATAGCTATACATGGCAATACACAGCTATACATAACTATACACAGCTATACACAGCTATACATGGCTATACACAGCTATACATGACTATACACAGCTATACATGACTATACACAGCTATACACAGCTATACACAGCTATACATGGCTATACACAGATATACATAGCCATACATAGCTATACACAGCTATACATGGCTATACACAGCTATACATGGCTATACATAGCTATACATGGCAATACACAGCTATACATAGCTATACATGGCTATACACAGCTATACATGGCAATACACAGCTATACATAACTATACACAACTATACACAGCTATACACAGCTATACACAGCAATACACAGCTATACATGACTATACACAGCTATACATAACTATACATAGCTATACATAGCTATACATGGCTATACACAGCTATACATAGCCATACATAGCTATACACAGCTATACATAGCTATACATGGATATACACAGCTATACATGGCTATACATAGCTATACACAGCTATACATAGCTATACATGGCTATACACAGCTATACATGGCAATACACAGCTATACATAACTATACACAACTATACACAGCTATACACAGCTATACACAGCAATACACAGCTATACATGACTATACACAGCTATACATAACTATACATAGCTATACATAGCTATCCACAGCTATACATGGCTATACACAGCTATACATGACTATACACAGCTATACATAACTATACACAGCTATACACAGCTATACACAGCAATACACAGCTATACATGACTATACACAGCTATACATAACTATACATAGCTATACACAGCTACACACAGCTATACATGGCTATACACAGCTATACATGACTATACACAGCTATACATGGCTATACACAGCTATACACAGCTATACATGGCTATACACAGATATACATAGCCATACATAGCTATACACAGCTATACATAGCTATACATGGATATACACAGCTATACATGGCTATACATAGCTATACACAGCTATACATAGCTATACATGGCTATACACAGCTATACATGGCAATACACAGCTATACATAACTATACACAACTATACACAGCTATACACAGCTATACACAGCAATACACAGCTATACATGACTATACACAGCTATACATAACTATACATAGCTATACACAGCTATACACAGCTATACATGGCTATACACAGCTATACATGACTATACACAGCTATACATGGCTATACACAGCTATACACAGCTATACATGGCTATACACAGATATACATAGCCATACATAGCTATACACAGCTATACATAGCTATACATGGCTATACACAGCTATACATGGCTCTACATAGCTATACACAGCTATACATAGCTATAAATGGCTATACACAGCTATACATGGCAATACACAGCTATACACAGCTATACACAGCTATACACAGCTATACACAGCAATACACAGCTATACATGACTATACACAGCTATACATAACTATACATAGCTATACACAGCTATACACAGCTATACATGGCAATACACAGCTATACATAACTATACACAGCTATACACAGCTATACACAGCTATACACAGCAATACACAGCTATACATGACTATACACAGCTATACATAACTATACATAGCTATACACAGCTATACACAGCTATACATGGCTATACACAGCTATACATGACTATACACAGCTATACATGGCTATACACAGCTATACACAGCTGTACATGGCTATACACAGATATACATAGCCATACATAGCTATACACAGCTATACATAGCTATACATGGCTGTACACAGCTATACATGGCTATACATAGCTATACACAGCTATACATAGCTATACATGGCTATACACAGCTATACATGGCAATACACAGCTATACATAACTATACACAGCTATACACAGCTATACATGGCTATACACAACTATACATGAATATACACAGCTATACATGGCTATACACAGCTATACACAGCTATACATGGCTATACACAGATATACATAGCCATACATAGCTATACACAGCTATACATAGCTATACATGGATATACACAGCTATACATGGCTATACATAGCTATACACAGCTATACATAGCTATACATGGCTATACACAGCTATACATGGCAATACACAGCTATACATAACTATATACAGCTATACACAGCTATACACAGCTATACACAGCTATACATAGCTATACATGGCTATACACAGCCATACATGGCTATACATTGCTGTACATAACTATACACAGCTATACACAGCTATACATGGCTATACACAGATATACATAGCCATACATAGCTATACACAGCTATACACAGCTATACGTGGCTATACACAGCTATACATGGCTATACATGGCTATACATGGGTATACATGGTTATACATGGGTATACATTGATATACACAGCTATACACAGCTATACATGGCTATACATGGCTATACATGGCTCTACATAACTATACACAGCTATACATGGCTATACACAGATATACATAGCCATACATAGCTATACACAGCTATACACAGCTATACATAGCTATACATGGCTATACACAGCCATACATGGCTATACATGGCTGTACATAACTATACACAGCTATACACAGCTATACATGGCTATACACAGATATACATAGCCATACATAGCTATACACAGCTATACACAGCTATACATGGCTATACACAGCTATACATGGCTATACATGGCTATACATGGCTATACATGGGTATGCATTGATATACACAGCTATACACAGCTATACACAGCTATACATGGCTATACATGCCTATACATGGCTGTACATAACTATACACAGCTATACACAGCTATACATGACTATACACAGCTATACATGGCTATACATGGCTATACATGGCTATACATGGGTATACATTGATATACACAGCTATACACAGCTATACACAGCTATACATGGCTATACATGCCTATACATGGCTGTACATAACTATACACAGCTATACACAGCTATACATGGCTATACACAGATATACATAGCCATACATAGCTATACACAGCTATACACAGCTATACATGGCTATACATGGCTATACATGACTATACATGGCTATACACGGGTATACATGGGTATACATGGCTATACATGACTATACATGGCTATACATGGCTATACATGGCTATACACACTATACACCTCGCTATATACAGCTATACATAGCTATACACAGATATACATGGCTATACACAGCTATACATGGCTATACACAGACATACATAGCTACAAACAGCTATACATGGCTATACAGAGGTATACTTAGCTGTACACATCCATACATGGCTATACACAGCTATTAACAGCTATACATGGATATATACAGCCATACGTGGCTATACCCAGCTATAAATGGCTATACACAGCTATACACTGCGTTTGTTTTCCCTATCCCTTCTCTCGAAATCTGCTGTTCTTTGTAATAATTTATTTATTGTTTGCGGTCTTTCTATCAGGGACCGCGCGAGGGGTGGGCTGAGGGGGCTTTTACCCCCTTTCCCTTTTTTGGTGCCATTAAAAAATAAATGAAAAAGTTGGACAATTTCTTTGTTTCAGAGTTAATCAGTTTTCGGTTTACCAGTTAAATATAATTTTTAATTTAGACCAAACAGGAACTGAATACTATAACTCCGTGTTGAAATCGCCTTTCCTTCATTTGGCTTGATTATTTGAAATTCTCACGCGCTCTTGGGGAATCTCGAAGAGTCTGGACCTGTTCAGGCTTTTTCAAGTCACTTGAATCGATGGAAGTTGAAACTGTCGCTCTCGCTCTTGTCGGTCCATTAACTCTGCGCGTACTGTCATCGACTCTTTCCTGTTGTTGAAGAGTTTAAACTTTAGTTGACTTTTGTTCTTGTGTTGTCCGGGCATTATACATTAGGACCGTTACTTTATCAAGCTAATCTACAAATGTAAACGTTTCGTCTAGGATATATAGTTGCCAAAAGATGTCATTTCCTCAGTTCTATCGATAAGAAATAAGGCGTTCAGTCCTTAATTAGGCCGCTACGGACTGACTTTGGTAGAAATGTACGTTTCATGATACTAAACTCAGTAGTGATTTAATATTCTACAGGTCTGCTTGTACAAGTTTTTGTTTAAAGGAAAATGTTTTCATGGTTGAGATCTTTAAAAATGCGAATACGATAAGGTTCATAGCTTGCCGGTTTCATCTTTCGAGTAGAGCCGACCAAAGAACCTGTCAAGGAGCATTATTTTGGGACTGTTTTAACTGACAACTTTTATCACACTTGGCTGCTCTAGATACATTGCTAATTACTTGAAAAGAGAAAGTTTTTGCGTGAGATTTCCCCCCACCTGCTTTACATGAGCGATCACCAATTAGCCCCCTCAGACTCTAAAATAGGCCGCACGGTCCCTGTCTATTTAGCTGCCCCAGTTAACCGGTTTGAAACAACTTTTTTTTGGTCAGTGCTCGCTCAGAAAATTAATCTAGAATCATGTAGTGACGACGAGTCACCGCTTGTTATTTTGTGTTAGCTCAGTCAGCTTTTAAGCAATTATTAGTCAGGATATCCAGAATAATGAAGGCCTTAAAATTCTAAGTAAAACATCTGTAAGTTTCTCTGATCCCTAGCACAAACTAAAATTTCAGCACATTCTTCACAGACAGTGCATGTACCACCCTCATTTAGTTCGCTTCCACACTCACAGCTATACATAGCTATACAGGGGTAAAAAGGTACAACTCAGGGTAGTATTAGTGGCCCATACCTTTTCAACTTATTCCTGAATGACTTGGAAATAGTTGGACACGAAGAGATATCTTTATTTAAATATGCAGATGATTCTACAATCTTAGTTACGATCTCTAGAGATTTACCTTTATAAAACCCACTCTTGAAGAAATTTCTGTAATGCTCCTTTGATCCTTCATCGACTACAAACGGGAAATTGCTAATCATTCCCCCCTTTTGTAGGTTGTCTCGAGCGAATCACCGCCGGCCGCCATTTTGTCAATTGCCGGACCCACTCACCCCTTCCCCGTCCCAGTGTACCTCCGTTAGGGTCCGTCCGCATGTAATCCGAATTCACTGATGCTATTGAATAAGTCAAAGTAAAGTGGCGTTTTCTGCCACACGCTCTTTGAGTTTTTAATATGATAAAAACTTCGAGTGAACCAAACACGTGGGCGAAACACACGAGCGAGCTTGCCTGAATTTCATCTACTCTCGGCTAAGTATAAGACTACTAGGTGGTCCAATTATCTGAAACAATTTTTGGTTTCCTTTCTTTAAGTTATTGATTCTGCTTATTTGTCTCAGAAATGCATTGGAGAATGAAATTTCATTTTAGGAGAAATAGTTCTTTAACAACATGCATACCTTAACGGGAATAAGCTCGCGGGCGTCTGGTTCACGCAAGTAGTTGTCGCATACTTCCTTGAAGTAAGCTGGCAGGTATTGATCTCTGCTTGGAGCCGTCCACAAACCCTTGCCTGGAATCTTTGCTAAAATGGACAGCTGCGAGGACATCTCTCGTAGGGTGAGGTAATGAGTGGAGCTGATGGTTAAGAACAGGCTCCAATTAGTGAAAACTTAACAACAAATAAGGGAACCAGAACCAGTGAATATACCTAGTTAAAACAAGTGAATAACTTAGCTCAACCCATACCTTTTAGAGGAGCCTCCGTCAAGACATTGGCAGCTAGCCGGAATTACTTCAATCAGATATCCCTCAACTGCACTTCCAGATGAGACGAAGCCTTTACAGGCAATACTGAAGTTTGTAAGGGCCTGAAAAGTACGATTCTTGTAGTACCCTATCGCACCATCTTTCTCAACAAGGCCCACATCGATTTCGGCGTCTTTTTTTTTCCTGGGAAGGCCCCGCTTCTGAGTTTTGTGATCCTTCCGCCATTTTAAACGGAGTGAAATGCACTCAGAGTGTACACGATCTTACACGTGTTTGTAAGTTGTGAAAACAAAACAATACGCCGTTGTTACCAAAAAATAAGTGATATGATTTGATGAAAACGTGTCAATAGTGAACTTGAATGACGGTTAGTTTCACAGTTAACAAGATATTAAGCAGGCATTGTGAAAGTGCCAATGAAGAAGATAAGAGTTAGCCTTCGTAGCTACCGATATTCTTGGTACAGTGGAAAAATTTTGGTGGTTTTAACGATTACGGTGGAATCGCTTGGAATATTTTCACAAGTCGAGTCAAAATCTGCTCTGCAACCGAAATCTTGTCCAGATTCATCCACAAAGTGGGCCTGAGTGCCTGGGCAGGAAATTCCTGAAATTGTGAGAGTAGTGGATACGTCAATCAAAGGTAAGTTGATCTTCCTTGCCTGAGATCTATCGACAACAAACGTTCACTTATGTACCCGGTGATATTATTTTATCAGCCATGGGTCGCACTTGGCAAATTTTTGCGAAAGTTCACTGGCTTTGCAGTTAAAATCTATCAATAGCGTAATTTTCCTAGTGCGACCCTAATTTTTCGCAAGTTCGCAAAAACTTTGAAAATCGACAACAACATCAAAGACGCCGTAGTGCTTGGTGGGGCAAGCTGAGCTGAACAATAGGAATCACAGCAGCATCTGTCGTCGTTAGTTTTGAAAACGAAGACCCCGAAAACGACGACCCGAAGACCCATTACGAAAACGAAGACCCTTACGATATCGAAGATCCATTACGAAAACGAAGACCCGTACGAAAACGAAGACCCCTTTCGAAAACGAAGACCCATTACGAAAACGAAATCCCCTCATTTTTAACCAGAGGGAAACGAAAAACAGACAGAGTAATATAATGGCAAGAAGATATCTAAACGGGCATTTGAAAGTAACACAAAACTGTGTGGTTAAGCTTCCGTTTACCGCTGTAATTCGCACAGGAAGTAAAGGGTTGTGGATTCACTCGCCTTCAATTTGTTTTTTTATATGACTGATTTTCAAATGAAGAAAACAAAAACAAGAACCCCATGATTACCAGATGTAGACTTTTTAAAAGTCCGCACAATGAAGAATTCGAATTGCTAGGAGCCGTGTGTAATATTTGTAAAAACAAACTCCTCTAGTTAAAAAAGAGGGGGTCTTCGTTTTCGTAATTACGAAAACCCCTCTCTTTTAACTAGAGGAGTTTGTTATTACAGTAAACACGGCTCCTAGCGTACTTCTGTGTTTTTACCACATTTTGAAGTCATCTGTGTGTTCATTATCAGAGTACACACGCACGTCCAAATGGAATCCATTCGTTCAATAATAGTCCGAGTCCGAGTCATTTTGGTACACTGTCAAGAAGTTGCAACACTTTGTACCAATTCTGTGACTAATAATGGTTTTCTGCAATTTGTGCACGTCACTGACTTCACCTGTCTTCGTTAAAATTAGTGGTTCGAACTCAGAGTAACAAATGTATGGAGATGGTATGTACATACGTCAGTCAAACTTTTATTAACCAAATGAGGACACCTAAAAATTTCAAAACGCGGACCCATGAAATTACTTTTTTTGTGATTGATATGGTGACATGACACAAAGAAGCAGCAAAATACAACTTTATTAACCAATAACAACAACAAAAACAACTGAAGTCTGATGTAGAAGAAACGTACGGTGGATTTGCTTATCGTTTTTGCCTGTGATTTGTTAACCTCGATAGCACTCACCATGTATAGCCATGTATAGCTGTGTATAGCCAGGTGTATAGCTGTGTATAGCTATGTATGGCTATGTATATCTGTGTATAGCCATGTATAGCCATGTATAGCTGTGTATAGCCAGGTGTATAGCTGTGTATAGCTATGTATGGCTATGTATATCTGTGTATAGCCATGTACAGCCATGTATAGCTGTGTATAGCCAGGTGTATAGCTGTGTATAGCTATGTATGGCTATGTATATCTGTGTATAGCCATGTATAGCTGTGTATAGCCATGTATAGCTATGTATAGCTGTGTATAGCTGTGTATAGCTATGTATGTCTATGTATATCTGTGTATAGCCATGTATAGCTGTGTATAGGCACGTATAGCTGTGTATAGCTATGTACGACTGTGTATAGCTATGTATAGCTGTGTATAGCCATGTATGGCGGTGTATAGTTATGTATAGCTGTGTATACCCATGTATAGCTGTGTATAGTCGTGTATGGCTGTGTATTGTTGTGTATAGCTGTGTATAGTTATGTATAGCTGTGTATACCCATGTATAGCTGTGTATAGTCGTGTATGGCTGTGTATTGCTGTGTATAGCTGTGTATAGCTGTGTATAGCTGTGTATAGCTGTGTATAGTTATGTATAGCTGAGTATAGCTATGTATGGCTATGTATATCTGTGTATAGTCATGTATACCTGTGTATAGCTGTGTATACCTATGTATGGCTATGTATATCTCTGTATAGCCATGTATAGCTGTGTATAGCTGTGTATAGCCATGTACAGCCATGTATAGCCATGTATAGCCATGTATAGCTATGTATAGCTGTGTATAGCTATGTATGGCTATGTATAGCTGTGTATAGCCATGTATAGCTGTGTATAGCTATGTATGTCTATGTATAGCTGTGTATAGTCATGTATAGCCATGTATTGCCATGTATAGCTGTGTATAGTCATGTATAGCTATGTATAGCTGTGTATAGCTATGTATGGCTATGTATATCTGTGTATAGCCATGTATAGCTGTGTATAGTTGTGTATAGCTATGTATGTCTATGTTTAACTGTGTATAGCCATGTATAGCCATGTATAGCTGTGTATAGCCATGTATAGCCGTGTACAGCCATGTATAGCCATGTATAGCTGTGTATAGCTGTGTATAGTCATGTATAGCTGTGTGTTGCTGTGTATTGCTGTGTATAGTTGTATATAGCTGTGTATAGTTATGTATAGCTGTGTATTGCCATGTATAGCTGTGTATAGCTATGTATAGCTATGTATAGCTGTGTATAGCTGTGTATAGCTATGTATGGCTATGGATATCTGTGTATAGCCATGTATAGCTGTGTATAGCTGTATATAGCCATGTATAGCTGTGTATAGCTGTGTATAGCTATGTATAGTTATATATATCTGTGTATAGCTGTGTATAGCCATGTATAGCTGTGTATAGTCATGTATAGCTGTGTATTGCTGTGTATAGCTGTGTATAGCTGTGTATAGCTGTGTATAGTTATGTATAGCTGTGTATTGCCATGTATAGCTGTGTATAGCTGTGTATAGCCATGTATAGCCATGTATAGCCGTGTATAGCCATGTATAGCCATGTATAGCCATGTCTAGCTGTGTATAGCCATGTATAGCTATGTATAGCTGTGTATAGCTATGTATGGCTATGTATATCTGTGTATAGCCATGTATAGCTGTGTATAGCTGTGTATAGCCATGTATAGCTGTGTATAGTCATGTATAGCAGTGTATAGCCATGTATAGCTGTGTATAGCTGTGTATAGCTATGTATAGTTATGTATAGCTGTGTATAGTCATGTATAGCTGTGTATTGCTGTGTATAGCTGTGTATAGCTGTGTATAGCTGTGTATAGCTGTGTATAGTTATGTATAGCTGTGTATTGCCATGTATAGCTGTGTATAGCCATGTATAGCTATGTATAGCTGTGTATAGCTATGTATAGCCATGTATAGCTGTGTATAGCCATGTATAGCTATGTATAGCTGTGTATAGCTATGTATGGCTATGTATATCTGTGTATAGCCATGTATATCTGTGTATAGCTGTGTATAGCCATGTATAGCTGTGTATAGTCATGTATAGCTGTGTATAGCCATGTATAGCTGTGTATAGCTGTGTATAGCTATGTATAGTTATGTATAGCTGTGTATAGTCATGTATAGCTGTGTATTGCTGTGTATAGCTGTGTATAGCTGTGTATAGCTGTGTATAGTTATGTATAGCTGTGTATAGCTGTGTATAGGTATGTATAGTTATGTATAGCTGTGTATAGTCATGTATAGCTGTGTATTGCTGTGTATAGCTGTGTATAGCTGTGTATAGCTGTGTATAGTTATGTATAGCTGTGTATTGCCATGTATAGCGGTGTATAGCCATGTATAGCTATGTATAGCTGTGTATAGCCATGTATAGCTGTGTATAGTCACGTATAGCTGTGTATAGCCATGTATAGCTGTGTATAGCTGTGTATAGCTATGTATAGTTATGTATAGCTGTGTATAGTCATGTATAGCTGTGTATTGCTGTGTATAGCTGTGTATAGCAGTGTATAGCTGTGTATAGTTATGTATAGCTGTGTATTGCCATGTATAGCTATGTATAGCCATGTATAGCTGTGTATAGCCATGTATAGCTATGTATAGCCGTGTATAGCTATGTATGGCTCTGTATACCTGTGTATAGCCATGTATAGCTGTGTATAGCTGTGTATAGCCATGTATAGCTGTGTATAGTCATGTATATCTGTGTATAGCCATGTATAGCTGTGTATAGCTGTGTATAGCCATGTATAGCTGTGTATAGCTATGTATAGCTGTGTATAGCCATGTATAGCTGTGTATAGCTGTGTATAGCCATGTATAGCTGTGTATAGCTGTGTATAGTCATGTATAGCTGTGTATTGCTGTGTATAGCTGTGTATAGCTGTGTATAGTTATGTATAGCTGCGTATTGCCATGTATAGCTATGTATAGCCATGTATAGCTGTGTATAGCCATGTATAGCTATGTATAGCTGTGTATAGCTATGTATGGCTATGTATATCTGTGTATAGCCATGTATAGCTGTGTATAGCTGTGTATAGCCATGTATAGCTGTGTATAGTCATGTATAGCTGTGTATAGCCATGTATAGCTGTGTATAGCTGTGTATAGCTATGTATAGTTATGTATAGCTGTGTATAGTCATGTATAGCTGTGTATTGCTGTGTATAGCTGTGTATAGCTGTGTATAGTTATGTATAGCTGTGTATTGCCATGTATAGCTGTGTATAGCCATGTATAGCTATGTATAGCTGTGTATAGCTATGTATAGCCATGTATAGCTGTGTATAGCCATGTATAGCTATGTATAGCTGTGTATAGCTATGTATGGCTATGTATATCTGTGTATATCTGTGTATAGCCATGTATATCTGTGTATAGCTGTGTATAGCCATGTATAGCTGTGTATAGTCATGTATAGCTGTGTATAGCCAGGTATAGCTGTGTATAGCTGTGTATAGCTATGTATAGTTATGTATAGCTGTGTATAGTCATGTATAGCTGTGTATTGCTGTGTATAGCTGTGTATAGCTGTGTATAGCTGTGTATAGTTATGTATAGCTGTGTATTGCCATGTATAGCTGTGTATAGCCATGTATAGCTATGTATAGCTGTGTATAGCTATGTATAGCCATGTATAGCTGTGTATAGCCATGTATAGCTATGTATAGCTGTGTATAGCTATGTATGGCTATGTATATCTGTGTATAGCCATGTATAGCTGTGTATAGCTGTGTATAGCCATGTATAGCTGTGTATAGCCATGTATAGCTGTGTATAGCTGTGTATAGCTATGTATAGTTATGTATAGCTGTGTATAGTCATGTATAGCTGTGTATTGCTGTGTATTGCTGTGTATAGCTGTGTATAGTTATGTATAGCTGTGTATTTCCATGTATAGCTATGTATAGCCATGTATAGCTGTGTATAGCCATGTATAGCTGTGTATAGCTGTGTATAGCCATGTATAGCTGTGTATAGTCATGTATAGCTGTGTATAGCCATGTATAGCTGTGTATAGCTGTGTATAGCTATGTATAGTTATGTATAGCTGTGTATAGCTGTGTATAGCTATATATGTCTATGTACATCTGTGTATAGCCATGTATAGCCATGTATAGCCATGTATAGCTGTGTATGGCTGTGTATAGCTATGTATATTGCTTCCTATGTTTATGCCTATATTGGATAAAGTCAAACCACTATATGATAGTTACACCACGTACCTACCCACGCGACCTCTTGAAAGCGGCCCGGTCGCATGGCTGTCTAACCGGTGAGGCGGCCATTTTCAAATGACGTTGATGCATGTGCCAAGAGTTGCAAGTTTATCATACGCGAAGATGGTTTATTACACTATTCTTTTGGACTACTTTCGCTTACGATAAGTGAGGCTCAACCCAAATTGCTTCAGTGGAAGTTGATAGTAAAGATGGTGGATAGTTGTTCGATTCAAGATGGTTGTAAACAGACTAACCGATTTCAAGGTGAGTAACTTACATTTTATTTTCTATCGAGGGCTTAACCAAATAAGTTCCCTTCTTTGCGACATTCTGCCAAATGAGTGTAACAAGCCTTAATACAGTGTGTAAATCGTGCAATTCTTCAAGGAACAGAAATCAAAAGGGCCGTTGCTCAGTAAAATTGCCCCCAGGGTGGACGGTGTTAATTCTCACTGGTTAAAAGTAATAACGAATTCAAAACCATGTGTTAGTAGAGTGACTAACGCTTTTCATAATAAGTTTAGTTGAAGGTAATTTCATGTTGCCTACACGCTAAGCAACAATTCAGTTTCTCTCAGATATGTGAGCACATTAAATTGAATGCATTAAAAGCCTACATCTGTAAAGTGTTCTTCAATGACCAGTCAAAGGCGATTGAACTTGAAATGAACATACATTTGCCAATTTAGAAGGAGTGAGTTCTTAAACGTTTTGTGTGATTTAAATATATTATTGATTTTTTAAATCAAAGATACTGATATGTAACAACATGATTTCATAAAATTAGAATGAGACCTAGAATAATAGCAACTTCAGGTCTTTTTCATTTGCATTTGACAATGCTCCAGTGGCTTAAGGTGGAATTTTGTGCATTTCTAAAAGTTTCCTTTTTAAGGGGTTTGCAATCAACAATTTTAAAGGGGTTACCAGATTCATGGGTTTGTTCCAAGCATTTGTGAATGTCCAGTGTGTGCCTAGATACATGTACTGAGCAATAATTTATGTCCAGTGTGTGCCTAGATACATGTAGATGTACTGAGCAATAATTTATCATGTGGGCATATAAAACCCCAAGATGTGAAACTCACATTGTCAAGAGGGTTAAAGACACATGTTTGATTGAAGCAGAGTTCAGCCATCTATTACACGTTGCGTAGCTTTAAAAATGTTAAAACTTCAATTTCTTGACAAAAGGGGTCTTTGGATCACACTCCGTAATGCGAAACATAACACCCTGCGACAGAATTAAACACAATATTAAGCCGGACAGGGGATTACAAACATCAGAAAAGAAACTCATCATGTTGCAGATTATAGTAATTTAGATTCTTTCATAATTGTCTGTGACAAATTCAAATATGAGAGGCTGAAAACCTATCGAGTCCTTAAGTGAGGTAAATTCAACGTACCTTATATGTCGCTTAACAGACAATCCGAGGTCATATTTAACTGAACTCCATCATATAGTGATCTGAGAAAGATTGATGTGACCTCAAGATCAAAGTCTTGGAAATGCGACATTATTTTAAGTTGTAATGCTCAATTCAGTCACCATTTGAAAATCCTCCAAACTAAACCCACTACAAAAATGCAAGAAGCAGCATTGGTCGAAAGACTGAGATACACACAAAAAATGTATATAAAGTGCAGTGTACAAAGATGTGAAGTAGGAGTCGTGCAGGCCTTCCAACCCCATTTTATAACTGAAAAATTCACATGGTCTTTGGGTAGGGTGTGATGAAGAATTCTTGTTACCAATTTGGCAACTAATTTTCAGGATTTGGTTGACAATGCAGAAAGTTTAGGCACATTGACAACTGTATTAGGCGCAATTTCGTGCCCTGTGTAAAGTGTGTTGAACTGACTCTAGTTAGCCTGCGAGCAGGCACACTTAGTGTGCTATTTGCGTGAGTATCTTGGGGGCGGAAGTCGGTGAGCAAAGCGAGCCAGTGAGAAGAATGGGGCGAGGAAAAGTGAGCCTGCACAAAAGCCGTTGAATTTTGAATTCCGCCCCTGTGAGGTGACAAGTCTTAACTGTCAAGGTATCAATTATCTAACCAATCAGCAAGCGAAGCAAAATTTAAACAAACACCACAGCAGAATTTCACGCTCGAGAAGATCGAGTTCTTCATGAGTGTCCCAGAATAGTGTAAAAGAAAATTATAAACACAGTTGACAATTTGTGCCGCATTTAAATTAGACTTGCCACAAGTCGACCTCACGAGTTTCAGAGTACAAAAGCCGTAAAGTGAGTGGAGGAAGCTTTTTAGGCTGCGAAGCGGTGGAGCGACGAAGTCCTGCACCATATAAAATAGGACAAAGGACTTTTTTGAAAGTGTACATTTTAAAAATGTGTTCTATTTGAAATCAGTTTTCACTGTAGAAGTTAAAAATATCAAACTCCAGGGATATGAAACTTGCAATAACAAAGAGTATCGAGCTGTTAGCTCAGAAGACTAATCACCCTTACATTATGCATTGCAAACATTTGTAACCAGGAACAAGCGATACCATCTTCCCACAATGACAAATAGCCGAACTCAGTGTAACAATGACTGCAAGATAATGCCCATTGCATGGTCAAAAAAAGATGTTACATTTCCTGTCATTACAGAGATCCCAAGAAGATAGGCTTGAAAACCACCATGCACTAAAACCAGTGTGGCTGATATTCCAAAAAATTACACAAAACTGCAATCGCTAACCAGACGTAACCAGCTGAGCCACGTTAAGAAATTGAATCGATTGAAAAACTGACAGACTGTGAATAGTTGTCCTATTTTCCTTCTCGATAAAATTAGAAGAAGAAAGAGACTGCTCGCAGTCTAAGAAACCGAGAAAAGTGACAACCAGTAACACCACTTTGCTTGTTATTTGTCACAATAATAAAGTCAGTTATCATGTGTCATTTCAAACCAATCAGAATGCTGTGTTCATGGACGAATGCGGAGAATTCAAAATTCAGTGGCTTTTCTGCAGGCTCACTTTTCCTCGCACCATTCTTGCCGGCCCGCTTTGCTTGCCAACTTCCGCGGCCAAGATACTTGCACGAATAGCACACTAAAACAATTAGTGAGCCTGCTCGCAGGCTAGATTCTAGTAAGTTCTTTGCACGACTGGCATGAACCAAATATTAATTAAACGTACTGAACATCTTTTGTATCACCCTAATTTTTTTAAGGTCATTGCCCTGTATTGCATTGCGCATCCTTAATGCGCACGATTTGTGGCGTCATAAGCGCGCGCTCAAAGCGTGCGCATGTCTAGGGAGTAATGGATTTCCTATGAGGCTAAGCTCACCAGGGAAAAGAAAGGTCATTTACTCTTAAACAAGCATGGTGACCTATCTTTTTTTCCACTTATTTTTGACCTACCATTCATCCTCTTTTTGTTCAAAGAGTAAGAAAAAAAAACACATGTTCAAAAAAAAGGTTATTGCTAGAAACACATTACTCATGGAGATGAAATCACGACCTCGAGAACACGCACGTGAGGAAGGTTTGAAGTCAATTTCGTCTGATGCTTCGAGCATCTGCCATAAAACATCTAGTAAATTGTTCCTTGTTATCAGTATTTCACATCTAGTAGATTGTTTCAAGATTTGCTTTAATTAATACATGTATGTGCTTCCTGTTCCTATGGAAAGTAGCATAAACTGATCAAATACACATGTGTTTGTCAGGCAAAATTGCGTGGAATTATGGGGTAACTTGAGACGATGATATCTCGTGAACGGACCTATTCTTTTTATTTTATATTTCAAAACATTGCACAATAGATAACAACTTGTGAAAGTTTGACAAAAATCATATGTTAAATTTTATTTCGGGGGAATGACCTTAATTCTTGTTTTCATTGCAAAATTATTGAAAAGTCTGTAACACAATCAACTGGGCTAGATGGCTGACACTGTTAGTTACATACTAGAACTTAAATTTCAGTTAAAACTGAACCTCTGCATGCATATACATCTACATTGCTCCTTCAACAATCTCCTAGGATCTGCAAAGCACTGTACTACATGTACTGTGGTGTTGATAGAATTAGAATATGGTTTACGCTCACCTTAGCTTAATATTAGTGCATGGTAAATAAATTTATTGTTTATGAGCCAAAGTTTTATTAATCAGAATATTTTTCTTCAGGGTATACATATGTACACATTGTATGTACTCCCAGTTCTACAGCAAAACAGTTTGTTGATGCACATTGTACATGGCAAAGAAATGCATCACACTTGATCAGGTAAGTTACTCAAACATATACATTTATTTAGACTCCTCATTGTAACACTTCAATTTGTATTGCTTAGATCTGTTTTCTTTAAACATACCGGTAGTACGTGTAACATGTAATTAGGCTTTGGGTCGCAGGCTGTTCTTCAGGGATTATGACAGAATTACGTACACAGAGTTTGGAGTTGTTGAACTTTTCCATGGATTCATATCTTATCAAGGCAATATCTCCTTGGTGATAACTGCTTGAATTATTAAGACATGAATACTTCATGTAGATTATAGTGGACTACATGTACAGTGTACATGTACATTGTGACTACAATATTGAACAGTCACTGAAACAAACACCATGTGCTAAATATTGTAAATAACTACAGAGATTGGTCATGCATTAACCAAAAATGATTATATTTTTTAAGATGGTGGAGTAACCAGGATGAAACATATTAAAAATTTTAAAAATGTGCTCAACATGTTGCGTATAGCAAGCAGAAGTGAGAACATTTATAGTAAATAATCCCTTGACTTAAATCAAACCCCTGGCCTTCTGCACTCCAGCTGAACTACATGATACATTTTACTAAATAAATTAAGCTGCAAGGAAACTGGTAGTGAGGTAGATAATCTTACTAGGTTCATACTACATCATGTCCTGCATTTTGCTAGAAAGGGCAGTGTTGAGGGCATCCTGACTGTATGGTGACCTTATAAGCAATGACCTACAATATAGCTCCTTCTAGGCTCGTGTAAGCTTCATTCTGTACAATAAAAGTGGTTAGAGCTCCTGATTGGTAAATGGGAACACCTCAGATTCAGCTTTTCTGGGGGTCTCATTCCATTTCAACATCTACATCTACACTCATAGGTCCAGGTGGATGGTAAAATACCATGTATTTGGCTCTCAGGCATGACACACAGACCTCCTGCATTTGGTCGATATGCCAAACATTAAGCCTTAAGCCAAACATTTTCTTGTCTTTCCTTCCCACTCATTCAATTAGAACATAATTATTAGTTTGAGAATTTTGAGAACCCATACATGAACATGTGAAAGCCATCACCATGTATTCACTAACTACAGTGTTCTTTTATGGTGCATGAGAAAATTCTTCTCTGGTTAGTGGTTTTAAGGATTTGAAATGGTCTATCACTGTAATGCTAAAGCAATGTGAATGTCACTCAAGTGAGAGCTTAGCTTCAGATATCATTCTTATTGTGCCACTCAGGCCTCCACATCTTTGGAACACACTACTTGACTGTTTACTTTATTTTGTTTACTACTTGAACTGTAATTGTAAATGTATGTTGTGGTTCAAATTTTTCTTTAGTTTGAAACTTTTCAAACCAGATTAATTTTTATTTTCCTTTGCCTTAGATTTTGGTAATGAATCTGAGACGAAGGGAAATAAAATTATACTGGTTTGAAAATTTTTAAACCAAAGAAAAATTTGAACCACATCCTGTACATGTACATACATGTATGTGCCTTATATTTTATTGAAAATTAACGCTGCAACCTATTAATAATGTTGAGTGTATGACAGGTCTAGAACTTATACAAAATTTCGATTTTTTTTCCCTAGGACCACATGTATAAGGCCATCAGAGGACCAAACTCAGAAGACTGCTAACAGCAAGTGAACTAAAGGCAGCCAAAACAGATAAGACCTATATGTAAAATCAGTGAAGGCGGCACTTGATGATTGTTGAATTGTATTTCCAATTTTACCTCATAAACAAAAATATAAGGTACAAAATGATATTGAACTAATTTTATCATTTAACTCCTGTTGAAGATATGTTGAAAACAGACATTCTGAGGTAAACTGAATGTGCCCTTGTACCAAGAGCCCACTGGAAAACTAGGGTTTTGCCCCGGTCCAAGCATGGTTAAAAAACCAGACCCTCGATTTGTCTACTTTAAATATCAGCAACTGACCTTTAAATTGAGGGATATTGTATCCGTGTCCAACAGCTGTTTTTTTGTTACCATTTTGGGTCAAGTTTCTAATGTTTCCCCCACTTATTTAAGAAATTCCCATTTATTCCCACAAATTCCTGACCATATTCCTATTTTTTCCCACATATTCCCAAAAATTCCCAGTTATTCTTTAACATTCCTTGGAATTCCTAGGAATTTCTGAAAGTAACTAGGAATTCTATCTTTGATTTTCTTTTAGTTGGAATTCCTAGGAATTCCTAGGAATTTCAAGACAGCACCATTTAAACTTGGAATTCCTAAGAATTCTTAGGAATTCCAAGTCCAAATTTACCGTGAAAATTCACACCTCAGATTCTTAGGAATTCCTAGGAATTCTCAGGAATTCCTAAGAATTTTTTCCTAGGAATTCTTAGGATATTCTTAGGAATTCCTAGGAATTCTCAGAGTTATTTCGCAAGGGGACTTTTCCATGCAAATACACATTTGGCACTGATCCCAATGAATCCCTCTGGCTGTTTAGTTCTGTCAACCTGAAACATTTCTCGAA
>OZ024887.1:19079761-19082261 GCA_964017195.1 Siderastrea radians | reverse complement strand
TAACAAGCACATTCTTAAACGACACATAGGGCTTTTCGCCAAAAATCTGAAAGACGCCATTCACGGCCGTATCCGACCAAGAACGGCAACATCTTCAAATGCCCCGCCAATCCAAAGAACACAACCAAATCAACCGGCATCACCCCAAGGTCCCAATACAGTGTTGCGGCATGCCTCATACAGCAATGCTGTCAAGAACACACTGCCCTGGCCTTACCACCCTCAAACGCAACCTCCGCCCATACCACTTGCCACACCACAACTACAGCAACGGATACCTCCAGCACCACACCTAACTGCACCGCATCAAATGCTCCCACATGCTGCGACACCGCTACAGCAACAGATAACCCCCGCCCCACACCAAAGTACACCATATGCGTACCCCAACGCACCGCATCAAACGCTTGCGCCGGCTGAAAAAATGGAAACTACCCGTGAAGAGACACCAATACCTCAGGAAATCATATCCTTTCTACGATTTGTAAAATCATTTCTATAATTAACCAAGCAACCTGATTTGAACGTTAGACACTTAATTAAGTAGGATAAATTTTATACCAGTATAATGAGTATACTAAGGAATTTAGCAATCTATCATTGGCACCAAAGATCACCCCGATATTTCAAGCAACTTGTCCTTTTGTGCCTGGAATATCAACGGACTATCTTCCAAATACCTTGGAAACAAGTTACAAAGTATTGATTTTTTGAGCGTTATTGATAATTCTGATTTTATAGTACTAACCGAAATTGGCAATTGCTCTGATTTGGAAATAGTCGGATATAAATCTTTTGTTCAATGTTCCACTCCTAACCAGTCGAGAAAAGGTGGTCGGAACTCTGGAGGAATAGCTTTATTTTACAAAAACAAACTCCATAAAAATATTTCAATCACGAAAACAACTCAAAATTTTTTATGGTTCAAAATCGAGAAAAGTTTCTTAAATTCGGTGAAGGACATTTACGTTTGCGGGGTGTATATACCTCCGTGTAACTCAAAATATTTTGATCTCGAAATTTTTGATCAGCTAGAGCGAGACATAGTGCACTTTTCTACAATAGGATCAGTAATTCTTATGGGGGACTTTAATTCAAGAACCGGAAAATACTCCGATACTGTTTCACAAGAGGGAAACAGCATAATTACTAATGATCAGTCGGAATCAGCTTTTCAGCCAGCCCAAAGAAATAGTTTTGATAATTTATTGAATAGTCATGGGAAAAAACTATTAGAAATTTGCAAAAACCTTGATCTAAGAATAGTTAATGGCAGAGTTAATGGAGATACTCTAGGCAGACCCACTTTTCATGGAAAAAACGGGACAAGCGTTATTGATTACATAATATGCGATCAGTGCACATTTCTAAACGTTGCCAATTTTGTTGTTAAACAGCCGTCCGACTTGTCGGACCACAGTGCCATCGTAGCATGGTTGAATCTCAACACCAGCTTACCAGCAAGCGAAACCCAAACTTCAACCTCCACCAATAGATTAATAAGTCTGCCACGCCAGTTTTGCTGGGAAAATGACTCTTACTTAAAATTCAGAAACGCATTACGTACGGAACCAATCCAGATTCTAATCAGAGAATTTATGGAACGAAACACTGAAGATGTAAATGTCTCGTTGGACGATGCTGTGAACATTCTAACTGCGACATCAAAAATCTGCCTCAAGATTAAAACCAAAAGATCTCGTAAACGTATTAGGATAACATCTAGCAAAAAATGGTTCGACCGTGAATGTCAACTGAAAAGACACGAATTACGAAAACTGTCAAATCAAAAACATCGCGATCCCCTTAACTCTGAGTTACGGGAGAAATTTCACAAAATTCTGAATGATTATAAAAAGCTCCTTGACTCGAAAAGGAAAGAATTTCAGAAAGAAAAAACTCTGCAACTCGACGAGCTAGCATTTAATCCCGACAAAGTGTCGTTTTGGAGTTGTCTAAAATCGATGAACGATACTATCGACGAAAATGTTCCTGCCCCAATCTCGGAAGAAACATGGCTCAACCATTTTCAATCCTTACATTCCAATGACCTGAGAACTTCCATAAATCGTCAAGGAGTCTATGATGAACTACTATCATTAGAAAAAGAAAAAGAACAGCTTAACCATTTAGATCAAGAGGTAACTGAGCAAGAAATACGTCAAGCGGTGAAGAAATTGTAGAATAAGAAATCGCCATTTGTTGACAAAATAAGAAATGAAATGATCAAAGCGAGCCTTGAATCGCTTATGCCTATTTACATCAAACTTTTTAATCTCATTTTACAATCTGGAAAAATGCCAGATATTTGGTGTCAAGGCCTTATAACCCCAATCTACAAATCGGGTGACAAGAGTGATCCAACAAACTATAGAGGCATATGTGTATCGAGTTGTCTTGGAAAACTGTTTTGTTCCATTTTAAATCAAAGACTATACTTGTATTTTAGAGAAAACAAGATATTACACAATTCCCAAATTGGCTTTGTACCTGAAAATCG